>QANU01102670.1:39477-71998 GCA_003254905.1 Nissolia schottii | reverse complement strand
GGCGAATTTTCTGAAATCGCCCTGAACAGTGACGATTTCAGAAATTCGCCCCATATTCCTGTAATTTTGCATTTTGACCCATATATTCGGATTTTTGTCTCTCTCAAACCACATAAATGTAAAAACCCCTGGAATTGGTGTGTACAATATTGGTCCAAGGATATAGATTATACAATTATAAGGATTGCTTTTGTTTCAAGTGGCTGTACGCTTTGTATGGATCCATAACGCAGAGGATCTTCTTCCCCATACTTAATTATGTATTATTAATTTAATTATTATTATATATTATGTACCCGAACCACAGAATCTCTCTTTTTATTTGTTGCCTCTTTCCCCCACTTCAGGTGCTTCACGTTGGTTAGTAGCTTGTTTTCTTTTTCAAACCCCATTTGAACTTGGCTTTTTTATAATCCTACTTTAGCTAACCCCTCTCAATTAATTAGAATTAATTATTATCATTATTTGTATCGCTTTTTCTCTTTATTTTGGGTATTCCCAGGGCAGCTTGCGCATTAGGTAGCATGCTCCCACTTTCTCCTCACAACGAATACCAGGTTTCCTCACTTCCATTTATTTTATACAAAAACAAAAGCAAGTCCCATTACATTTTTCTTTTAATTATTAAATTTCATCTTCTACACATATATCTATCATTATGAATCATTAGTGTGCCTAATTTTTTCTAAGAACACGCGAGTTCACTTGATGTAGAAAGACCAGTCTTGTACCACTTCGGAACTCTTTACTAAATGTTTAAATCTTAATATAAAAAAGTAAAATAAAAATACGGAATTCAAAAGCACAAAAAGTTGAAATAAATGATATTGGGATCCATCTGTGTGGCAATCTGCCTTTAGCTATATCTCTTTTTTTTACATATAGCGAAAAAAAATTGTATTTAAATTTTTGTAAGAGAATTTTATATGTAAAATTATTGCTCTTTAATTTAGTCCAATACATGAGCGAATGAAGGCGCAATATAATATTTCAAATTTATATTGAAGGTTCTACAAGGTAATATATATAATTTATAATTAATAATTAAAATATCTAAGATGCCAAAGACCACTTAATTTTATGACGATAATACTACAGGACTAATTCAACTTATAAACTCTTATACGCAAAAGGGTTTAAGAGTTTCTGATATTATATAACAAATTTAACACAATATTTTTTAACGCAAACATAATTAAAATAGATCATATTACCTTAATGTACTTAATAATAATACATTAAACTTGTGTGCAACCAAATATTTATGGTCTCTCGTCCGTGGTAGCCATACGACTAGTTGCTAGTGGCTGGTGTTGGCATTATTTAAATAGAGCGATGAGGGGGAAGCTAGCTAGCTAGAACATACTAAATAAATAGGGATAGGGGGTGTGTTTAGGTTTGGACAATAACGGATAAGAAAATGATTGCCAAAAGCTCTTTTCATGGGTGCACCATTTTTCATATAGCCTCTCTCTCTCTCTCTCTCTCTGCAACTTTTTATACATGAGTTGCTTCTCAATCATGAATTAGATGATGACAAGAGTGATCCATCGAGAACCTTTAGGTTTGGCAGAGCTATATCTATCTATATATATTATAGGGATTACGTTAAAAAAGGAGAGGCACCTTCGGTTTGTGCCATTGTCGTGTGTGAGAACTAAGGAGTGTATATTTTTGTTTGCGTTATTTGTAACAAATTACTTTCGATCAATTTTAACAAATTTTGAGAAAAGAGAATTCAATATTAGCGTCATTTTTCTATGTATTAAAATAAACATATAGTTTAATTGAAACTGTCATCGATCAGAGTTATTTTCAAAAGAGCCGCGCGTCCCCACTCCCCCAACGTAGGCAAGAAGATTAGGCATTTGCAACAAGCTAAGGCCATATATGTCTTAGTTTATGATTGATTAAATAACTATAAACGTATGAATATGTATGGTTTAAGAGTTTGGTACATCGGTGGTACTATGTTTGAACATCTGACCCCCATATGTATTGTTTAAGTCTCTTATCACTCAATCATTCTTAGTAGCTTTAAATAATTTAAGAATAAAAAATTATTAATTATTCTTAAAATAAGAAAAATATATTATCTTAGTTCATTCATTGTTTGTCGTATAAAAATGTGGGTGATTTATAATTATTGAATAAAAGTGATTTACATTCATTTATGTATTAAACGATAATGAATGAATTAAAACAAGCAATTTCTCGTGCTACTGCAAGAGAAGCAATTAAGAATTTCTTTCTACTAAAAGTACTAAAAACCCCGAAATCTTCAAAACCAAACGTCTATAAATATATAAAATAAAAGGTGCACCATAATATATTTGAAGATATGCCCTAGCTAGGTAGACGTTATCGTCATGGCTATTAAGTAATTGAGTATGACTACTACTCACCTATAACATATATGTCATTTTCTTTCCTTTTCTTTCTGGGTCCGATAGTGGTTGTGGATGTACACTTTAATGCCCATTATCAATGCAAACTTCTACATCAAGTGCTTGTACGCACTATAGTCACATAAGCCAATGTATTAATAAATTCTTAATCAATTGTAGGTAATTGCCAAATTGAGATTGGTTTAAAGAAGACCGATGATTGATCATCTCCATCAATTAACTTAATTAGGAATCTCAAAACAAATATATTAATTAAAGATAGCAGAGGGAATAGAAAGCATGGAGAAATTGACGCTTTTATACAGTCAAGGGTCCAAGAGTATATGCTAATGTTGAAGAAATATATGAATGGAAAGGAAATAAGTGTTTAAATCAAACACGGGGGCTGATTCTGGAGTTGGAGTTGAGTTATTTGGGAGAAGGGATTAAGAAATTAACACCATATTTGAAAACTCTATGGAATTGAATTCAAATTTTTTTTAAACAAAATAATTGTTTAGAATTGATATGAGAATATAATTCAATTCTTTGATTAAGCCTAAAACTAAATGTTTGGGTCTAATTTATAACTTAAATTCTATGGATTACAACATAAGATAAAAAAAATCTAAATTTACCCTTGTTTTATTTTTCCCTTTTCTTCTTCTTTTTCCTTTTACATGACTTCTCATTACCTCTATCGAGCTCACACTTCTCTATAACGACTCTTGCATCAACTCTTGCTCTCAGTCCCTCATAGATATGTCGTTCTTTCATGTAACCCACACTTACGCTTCACCTCAGCTTGTTTTTTCTTTTTTGTTCGTGTTCATTTGTTCTCCTCTAATTTTTTACTCTTCTTATTTTCTCTTCTTCTATTTAATTACTTTAATATTGGATGAATGTCCATTAATACTGTGTTTCATAAAAAAAATATGGGTGTTGTTGAATATATACATGCACGTGTGTGCACATGTGTATAACAATAACAAATGGGATTTAATGTTTTTTATATATAAATTGTTCAATAGAGTCTTTGCAAAGAATGCTAAAATTTAAAACAAATTCTCACAACATTAGAAATTTTGAAGAAAAAAATTATTGTGAAAAAAAAGTTCTTGATAAATTTATTTAATAAAGCATTTTGGTTTGATTTTGATTGTGACATGTTTTCCTAATGAATAATTAAGTTTATTATTAAAATATGATGTTTTACTAATGAAGGATAAAATAGTCAAAATAATTAATTCAATTCATTTTATAGACATTCTAAACAATGGAATTGAATTTAATTATTTCAATTTACTTATTTATTTTAAACATGAGAATTTAATTAATTTAATGCACACTGGAATTCAATTTCCAATAAAATTGAATTTAATTCTATCGTAAAAAGGGTTTTTAAAGAGCCGTATCATCATTTAATGCAATGATTCAAAAGCGTTGTCTGATCTTTTTTCTTTTTTTTTTTGGTTAAAATGTTTATTTCTCCTAACTTTTTTTTTTTTTTAATCATCCGCCACTACATGCATCATGTTTAGAACGCTAAACTAAGAAAAGCTGTAAATTTTGTTCTAGCACCATTTAAACACCTGATGCAGTAAATTTGACCACCAAATATAAGAAATATATGGGTTTGAATTGTTCTAGCACCCTCATTAAATGCCACGCACCTCCCTTGGTAAAATAAGAAATTTGGGCAACGAGATGAAGTATACATGAGTACCATACATTTAGTTGTCAAAGTTGAATTTATTCTTTTGAAAGAATTCTTAACTTGTACTTAACTGTATGGGTAGATAAATTGGTTACGTAACAAATCAAACGAAGCCTAATTGAATAGTTGACATGATCGATATAATTTACTTAGTTGTTCCTTTCGTCAATTAATTAATTTGGGGTGATGTAATGTATGTTGTTCTTTCTTTGATGTGCGGGTGAGTTGGAGATACTCTTTTTTTCTTTTGGAGTTTTTTTAATCTTAAATTGGTCTTTGGAAGTTTTTATTGAAACTCTTGTTTATCCTTGTCAAATGTATTCTTTGGTGGCTTTATGGTGTAATTTGCTTTCCTTTAAGGTTGAGTCTTATTCAATAAAAAAAAACATTATTGATTAAAAAAAATGTAATTTCCAATAATATAAATTTAGCAAGTAACTTTTTAACAAGACCATTTTTCCCTCAAATTAATAAGATCAGCATATAGAAAACCATATAGTAATTAATTTATATGGATGCGTTTCAGAGAAACAGAAACATAAAAATAGAGATAGAAAATTTATATTCCTTTAAACTTTAATTCTGTGTTATTTCAAATAAATTTTTTTTATTTTCTCTATATTAATTTTGGTAAAATAAAAAAAATACATAAATTTTATCTCATAATGTCCCTATCTCTTCTTCTGTCCCTAATAACAAATACAACCTACATGTATATAACAACTAAATGGCTTGTGGTCATTGTGAGAAAAAGAAAACCAAGACCAAAATTAAGACAGGTCAACTAAGAAAAAAGAGGAGCATAATAATCAACGCCCAATTAATGTTGAAAGCAAGTGGTGGATTGGAAGGATGCTGGACTCACCATATGGACAAGGACTGTGAGGATAGATAGAATTAATAGGAAAGCAAGTTAAAAATCGACACAGAATAATAACATGACAAAAAGAAAACTGCGAGTAATGTACTAATACTAATTTTGAGATTGCGATTGGCATTGCCATTTGTTACCTACTAGTGTACGTATATTTTGTAGACTCCTGTGTGTACGTCTTTGATCACTTCACGGGATTATTTTGGATCACTCTACTGTATAGCTCTTTATGGTAAGTAATGAGGCAGCTCAATTTGATGACAACAAATGTTCTTGCTCTACTTAAAACATGTTACTTAATAAAGCCATTAATTACTATGTGGACTATTTGATGAATAATGATGGTTGGGTTTATCATGCATGTTCATATGTTTTCAGTAAAGATCATTATCCATCATATTATGTATTCACAAAAAGATGTGACGTGGTGATAGTTCATATTATCCCTTAATCATGAAGTTCGGAATTAGATCTTCATCCATGAAAACAAAAAAATATTTCTTGACCAATAATTTATTATTTCATGTAAACTTAGTTATTACAAGAGAATTAGTCATTGCAACGTACTAATGATAGACACCCTATTCTTTGAGTGCACCCAAAAAGATCGATTGTATTATGTTACGAAATTTCAAGATTTTAGGGATCCAAAATAAATGCAAACGTGGTGGCCTGCATTTATTTTTAGGAAAAACAATCTGATAAAAGGTTGTACAAATGAAAATTTTCAATATAATTGGAATTTGAAAACAAAACTCACAAAAATAAAGAATGATAAATAATTATTAAGAATTAAGTGAATCTAACTCAATCCTAAAAGTTAGTTCAAACAGAACATTAGTAGGTTAACGTCTTAAAATATATTATGATATCATATTAAGAATTGAGGAGATTTAACTTAACCCTAAAAATTAACTCAAGAAAAAAAATGTCACATTCTTATAAAAATTATCATCCTATCTCTAAATTAAACGTTGTTAGTGGAAGCACATAACAGCTATTACCGAAACGGCGTGTAGGATTGTGTAACTTAGAAACCAAAAAGTGGGATTGTGTAACCTTTGTTTTGGTAAATGGGAGAAACGGTATTGTGTAACTAAACAGTGTGTTGAAATTTCGATTACATGAACATCAATTTCTAAAAGAATTTATGCAATAAGAGTTTCAATTATATTGAGGAATATATCAATCTTACTTTTATCAGTTTAATGACAAATCTATTTTATCTTATAACTGATTATTTTTTCAATGTTTTAAAAAGTATATGGTATTGGTTAAGGTAGTTGATACATTGGCTTCTTAATCATAGAATTGGGATGTTGGTGGGTTAATCCAAAAAAAATAAAATAATAATAAGACTAGTCATCATCTAATAAAATATTACGATTGTTTTCTTCATAATTATTGTTAATTCATTCATTTTTATTATTACTTTTACAATATTACAGATTTAGGGGGAAAATATAGCTAAAATAGAAAAATTGCTTATATTGACAAATTTGTCATTAAGATACTAATTAATTTCAACGAATGTGACTAATCCAGTTTTAAATAATTAATTTTAAAAGTAAACAAGATCTTCAAATCTCTATTGCGGGATATATAACAATCGCTATTCATTTCAATTCACCTCATGTAGTAAGAAAAAGACTTTCATTATCTCCCATTTTAAAATTCATTCGGCAGCTTTTAGATTATTTGGGTAGTAAAACTTTTTAAAATAGATGTGACAGCGATGTTCATTTCTAACTCTTTTGAAAAATTGGGGTTTGGTATGTGTCTTATATCGAGGGTGGGGACACGAGGTTGAAAAGCAAGGCCCAATAATAATTAATTTTATATTAACAAACATTAAATTTCTACTTACGTCCCAATCCAAATGCCGAATGTGCTAGGTTAATTAAAAATCTGGCGTTATGGCTCGGCTACTTAACTGGGTTTAAATTTGTATTAGCTTCTTTTACATTTTTATCAAAGAAAATTGTTATTTGGACACTGATTCCACGCACATTTTACACACCTATAAGAAAAGGCTAAATAAAAACCATAAAAAGAGTTTATCAAAAAATCCACAAAAAGAAAATGCACATGGTAAAAATAAAATACGGGGAACCACTCATTTGTTTTTGGGCGTTTGTCCTCTTCTTATTTGTTGCGTTAAAGTAACAACTCTTTTGGTTAAGCTATGTGCTAACTACAGTTAGGAGCTACGTTAGCATTTAATTGATGTTCCGCGGATGAAGACTCCGATAACAAAAACATGTTTAAGAAATGGGAAAGATAAAAAATAATAATTTATTATATTTTAAGATAATTTTTAATTTAATTTATACACATTTTAAAAAGAAAGACACATGAAATATGTTTTAAGAATAATTTTTAAATTAATTTTTATATTTTTAAAAAAAGGATGTAAAAGAGATAAGGATGTGTAGAATTCTAAAATGAGCTTTAACTTAAATAATTTTTTATTATGTATAGTAAAATAGTGAAACTAAGTTTAACCTCGAAGAATGTCTATCCCTGAGTTATCAATTACACACAGGAATCAGTTCCAAAAACAACGGCAAAAATGGAGATCCAATAAAGTATCGTAACTTATAGAAGATTTGCACGGTACATCAGCAATATAGCAAATATAGCCTTATACTAACGTGTGGGGTCGGTTATTTAAATTAAATAATGTTATAGTACTTTATTAAGGGTCATATTTTTATGTAATTCATTAATTTTTAAATTTCTTTTAATAATTTTTTCTTTAATTTTTTTTTATAGATTTCACCCTACCTCTAAGTAATTAGTTATCTACATTGAAGTTTTTAATGGTCTCCTCCTCATATGTCCAAATTATCTATGTCGAAATTTTAGCATCTTTTATACTATAGGTGTTACCCCAATCTTCTCCCTAATGCAATCGTTCCTAATCTTATATTGTCTAGTGTGTCCACACATTTACCGTGACATCCTCATTTTCACAACATTAAATTTATTCTCTTGTTAATGTTTACTGTCCAACACTCAATCTCGTATAACATTATTAGTCTTACAACTATGTGAAAAAAAATTTCTTTAAAATTGAGTGATACTTTTCTGTTATACAAAACTCTCATACACTACTTCATTTCATCCACGGTAAAAAGTAAAAAAAGAAAAGTCAAAAAATGTCATTGTAATATGAATTTTCTTTATGTGGAGACATTCTGATGTAAGCCAGACATTAAAAAAAAAATGTAAATTGTGCTTAAGAAAAAGGAAATCTCAAAATTCATCACGTGCAAGCAAATTTAGCCCAATTTCTAAGAAAGGGGGTCCCGGGCAATTCTATCAAATAGTACATTCTTCATTAAAACATACAAAAGGTTTTTGTGGGTTTAACATGTGTTCACCTAATTAACAAATAAACTTCTTACGCGTTAGCTTCATATACTTGTGTAATGCATGAGTCCACGTATAATGCACGTGCACAAAACTCTCTAAAACTAGAAAATTATACTATTAATTAGGTTAAGGATGTCGTATTCGTCTACTCTAATTAAACATTTGGGCCGGCCACAAAAGAAAGTTAGGCCCCGTTGAGGTGTAATATTAATTGGTTTTGTGTATAATGTCATATAACTATAGTCTATATGTAAAATCTGCTGAAATTGTAGAGAGAAAACTGAAAAACCAGAAAATGGAAGAATGAATGGTTGAATGTGTAAATTTTCATTCAATTCTCAATGATGAGAGAGTATACATATATATACAGCTTGTGAGCTAATTCTAACTATAAGTTAGTTACAAACTAACTATTTACAGTTGTCAAGTGAATAACTAATTTCTAACTTGAGTCACAAGCTTCACTGATCTTGCAATTGCTTGTGGTGCAAGTTTTCTTTTCTGCTTCATTCCTCTTCAGTTGCTGCTCTTGTTGTGCTTCATCCTCATGTCCAATACCCCCCGCAAGCTGGAGTGTGAGAGAAATCTATCATACTCAGCTTGGAAAATAGAAAATGAAAGGGACCTGGAGCTAGGGGTTTGGTCCATATATCAACAATTTGTTTGGATGATGAAATAGGAAGAAGTTTGATGATATTGGCCTGCACCTTGTCTCTAACTACATGGCAATTTATCTCGATGTGCTTCGTGGAACACTGGGTTTGCTGCAATGTGGATGGCCGATTGGTTATCACAGTAAAGCTAAACTGGTGTAGAAACAGGTAGTTGAAATTCAGCAAGCAAGAACAGGAGCCATTGTATTTCACAAGTGACTTGAGCTAAAGTATGATATTCAGCTTCAGCTGAAGAACGAGCCACTGTGGTCTGCTTTTTACTCTTCCAAGAGACCAAAGAGGATCCTAAGAAGCAACAAAAACTTGAGATTGAACACCTAGAATCAATACAAGCTCCCCAATTTGTATCAGCATACCCATGTAAAACTAGATTAGATCTTGCTGAAAATAAAATTCCAGTTGCAGACGAGCCTTTCAAGTAGCGCAGCACCCTGTGAGCATGCTCAAGGTGAGCCTGAGTGGGACAGTTAAGAAATTGACTCAACCTACCAATAGCATAACTGATATTTGGTCTAATGTGTGCGAGGTAAAGCAATTGGCCAATGAGCTTCCTGTATTTAGTGATATCTGACAGTGATGGAGCTGAATACTTGGCAATTTTGGCATGATAATCCATTGGAGTGGATGTTGGTTTGCAATCAAGGAATCCATAGTCAGATAGTAAATCAAGGCAGTATTTTCTTTGATAGAGAGTTATACCTTTGGAAGATCTAGCTACCTCCATGCCAAGGAAAAATTTCAGGTTGCCTACATCCTTGATTTTGAATAAATCATCGAGTAACTTCTTCACGGCCTGAATCTCAGTCAAGTTATCTCCAGCTAGAACAAGGTCATCAACATACACCAATATAGCAGTAAATCCTTGAGAATTATTTTTGGTGAAAAGAGAGTAGTCAGACTTAGACTGCACATAATGGTAATCAATAAGAACTGAAACTAGCTTGGCATTCCACTGCCTTGATGCTTGTTTGAGGCCATACAATCATTTCTGCAATTTGAAGACCAATTTGGGGTTGGTAACAGCAAGACCGGGAGGGCCTTTCATGTATACTTCCTCATTAAGATCACCATGGAGGAAGGTTGTATTCACATCAAATTGGTGGAGATACCAACCCTTTGCTGCTGTAATGGCAAGAAGGACGCTTAGAGTTGTCATTTTCACTACCGGACTGAATGTTTCTTGGTAGTCAATGCCTGTTGTTTGAGTGAATCCTTTTGCTACTACCCTTGCTTTTTGTCTTTCTATGGTGCCATTAGCATGGAACTTGACCTTGAAGACCCATTTGCACCCTATGGCCTTTTTTCCAGGTGGGAAAGTAGTTAAAACCCAAGTTTGATTGTGCTTAAGAGCAGAAAGCTCAGCATTAATGGCCTGCTGCCAGCAATAGTGATTCACTGCCACCTCATAATTCCTAGGCTCAGGGTTAGTGGACACAACTAAGGTGAATTTTTTGTGGTTAGCACAAAATGCAGTGTAAGACAAGTAGTTAGAGATAGGGTACCTGCTTTGGAAGGGAGGTGGATCACTTGGTGATGATTTGGCTAACATACAATCGTAATCTTGCAAGTAAGTAGGAGCCCTTCTTGGTCTATTGGATTTCTTAACTATTGGTACTAGTGATGATGCATGAGTGTTAGAATGAGTTGTTAATGCAGGAGGTACTGATGTAGAACATGTGTCTGTGTTTGAATCTAATGCAGGGGAAATTTGAGTGTCTGATGTAGTGTATGATGCAGTATGTGGTGTAGATGATGCAATGTGTGATGCAAGATGTGATGCAGGGGATACAGGGTTAAATGCATGATTGGATGCAGGGAAAAATTTCTACTTCTGGAATATCACTGGTGTAAGGCTGTTGTTGCTGTGTTTCAGCAGTTACAACTCTTATAGTATCATTGAAAAGGTCCAGTAATATGTGTTGTGAATTTTGCGTGACAGCATTGAAAGTAAAATGAGACTCATAAAAGACAACATGTCTAGATAAAAATATTTCTCTTGTGTGTAAGTCATACAAGATGTAACCTTTGGTGCCTGATTTAAAACCCAAGAAACACACATTTCCTTGCCTTTGTATCAAGTTTAGTGCGATGAGATGACAAAGTAGATGCATAGGCTAAGCATCCAAATTTTTTTAAATGCTTGATACTGGGTAAGGAATTGTATAGCAGTCCATATGGTGAATTGTTGCTGAGAACCTTGCTAGGAAGTCTATTAATGAGGTAAACTGCATGGTTTACAGCAAAATTCCAAAAACATTTTGGTATTGAACATTGAAAGATAAGTGCTCTTGCCATAGCTAATAAATGTTGCTGCTTTCGTTCAACTATCCTATTTTGTTGAGGTGTCTCAACACAAGAAGTGTGGTGAATAATTCATTTTTCATTAAAAAATTCTCTCATGCCAAACTCAACTCCATTGTCAGTCCTTATTGTTTTAATAGTGATGGAAAATTGAGTTTGTACAAAAATGACAAAATTCTTGACCAATTTAGAAGTTTCACTCTTGTTTTTCATGAAAAAAAAAGCCAAGTGTACGTTGATTTATCATCAACTATGGTTAGGAAATATTTATGACCATTAGTGGATGGTGTGGCAAGTAGCCCCCTAATATCCATGTGAACTAAATCAAAACAATGAGTAGTAACAGTCATGCTAGAATCAAAAGGTTGTTTCTTCTGTTTTGCTAAATGACAAGAGTCACAAGGACTTTTATTATCAATGCAAGTTACAAAGGGAAATTTTTTATGCGTTATTACATGTTTGTCATATGCTAAATGTCCTAGTCTATGATGCCAAATGGAACCTTTATCAGAAATTGAATTTGTATGCAGAACCTTGACAGTGTGCTGCTGCTGCACTGAACCTGAAGCTAATGCTGCTGCACTTGCTATGCTATTGACCATTGTATATAAGCCTCCTCTCACATTAGCTGCACCAATCCTCCTCAAAGTGAGGCAATCCTACATCTCACACAAATTGTCATTAAACATCATTTTGCATTTCAAGGCTATGGTTAGCTTAGACACAGATATAGGATTAAAGGTAAATGAGGGTATGTATAGCACATTACTAAGATATAGGTCATTTGTGAATACCACAGTCCCTGAAATTTCAGTTTTACTAATGGTTCCATCAGGTAGCTTAACATTTATAGGCTTAATCCTAGTATATGTTTGGAAAGCATTGAGTGAATAGCACACATGGTCTGTTGCACCGGTGTCTATCACCCAATGATGATGTTTACGGTGACCTAATGCTAGGACAAGGTGCTTACCTGATGGATCTGTTGTAGTGTGAGTGAGTGTAGTTATGTGGTTGACATTATGAGCAAAAAGTGAATCTTTGATGTTGTCCTATTGCTGTAACAGGTTCAGCAATGCTTGCCTTTGTGCACGAGTGAAATCAAGACTTGAATTATCCCTAATCTCCTTCTGGTGTGAAATCACACTGCTGGTGTCATCAAAATCATCATCAGCATTTGTGATATTGTTAGCAGCCACAGTAACTCTCTCTCTATACTGCTGCAACAAATGAGGATATTTCTTTAAACACCTCTCAATTGGATGCCCCTCCTTTCCACAGTGTGTGCAAGTTACATTAGGATCAAAGAATGTCTTGCTAGTTGTTCGATTAGAGCTCATTTTTCCTGAATGTTGTGGCTTGCCTCTTCCTCTACCTTTTCCTCGAAACCAGATCCTGCTCTATCAGCAATAGCAGAAAAAATTCTTGCCTCAGCATTGCTTGTGTTCATCTGTCTCTCTTGCTGTGTGAGTAAGGAAAAAGTTGTGCCAATGTCTGGCAATGGCTCCATGAGCATAATTTGTGCTCTGACAGCAGAGAATTGTTCATTCAAACCTCTCAAGAATTTAACAACATAATCTTCTTTTCTATATTGCCTTATTGTTCTCAAGATGCACACATATAGGGGTACACAATTACATGCAGGAACAGGTCTAAAGCTATCCAATTCCTCCCAAATAGCTTTTAGCTTAGTAAAATAAGTTGTAATGCTTAAATCTCCTTGCTTCATTGCAAACATCTCTTCTTGCAAATCCACAATCCTAAACAATCACCTTCAAAGAAATGTGGATGCAAATTGTTCCATAACTCAAAGGCGTTGTCTATCCACAACACACTTTGTAAAATGTCTTGGCTTAAGAACTGATTGATCCAAGAAACCACATAAGTGTTACACTTATCCCATACAAAAAAATTTGTGTCAGTTACCTGTGGCTGTGGCAATGTTCCATCTATGAATTGGAGCTTATTCTTTGACTTGAGTGCTATCCTCATTGCTCTTGACATGAGTGATAATTTTGTGAAGTGAGAACGATTGAAACAAGAGTTGCTCCAGGATTTTCGCCTGGATGCAAGAAGAAAGGGCTCATGGGATCATTCATTGGATTATAGAAGTGCTGTACTTGATTCTGATTAGACCTCACATCAAAATTTCTATTATTGGAATTAGCATTGTCTTGAGTGTTGTCACGATCAAACATATTGCATTCCTCCATGGCTTCAATCTTGAAGTTGAATTCAAAAGAAAATAGGACAGAATTTGGATGTGATGAATGATCGACCAGAAACTTGAATCGATTAAAGAAAATCGTGTGACGGGGAGAAGAAAATCGCAACAGCAAACTGAAGGTTGCAGATCAATCAAGAATTGAACAGGTCAAAAAAGAATGATTTGCAGCAAAAATTCGTAAGTTTCAGGCGAATCCTTCATAATGAAATCTGAGAAAAAATGCTCAGAAAAATCACCGAGAATTCTTTGAAACTTCCTTACAACCGATCGGAGCCTCCAAAGGCAATTCAACCTTGAAGATCAAGCTTGAAGCCTCGATGCATCCATGGCGAAGGCGCGAAGAAGAGTGCGGAAGCAAAAGCTACTAATACCATGTAAAATCTACTGAAATTGCAGAGAGAAAACTGAAAAACCAGAAAATGGAAGAATGAATGGTTGAATGTGTAAATTCTCATTCAATTCTTAATGATGAGAGAGTATACATATATATACAGCCTGTGAGCTAATTCTAACTATGAGTTAGTTACAAACTAATTATTTACGGCTGTCAAGTGAATAACTAATTTCTAACTTGAGTCACAAGCTTCACTTCTCTTGCAATTGCTTGTGGTGCAAGTTTTCTTTTCTGCTTCATTCTTCTTTAGTTGCTGCTGTTGTGCTTCAGTCGTCCTCATGTCCAATACTATACTGAATATCTAAGCTAAACCAATACAGCAATAACCAACTAATAGGGTGTTTCGATTTTTGTTTACAAATTTTCACATTGTGGTTTGGACAAAAATTTCAAACCATGGTTTTGAAATCCAAATACACTATAAGTTTTGGAATTCTAACAATTTTTTTCTTTTCTTTACACACATATTTCGCGTGGCTTGCATGAACATATTTTTGGCACCAAGAAATGATCTTTAAAAAATTTGATTATGCAAAGAGATTTCATTTTATTGCTTTGTTGATGCAATTCGAGTTATCACCGCAAAGAAAAGAAAAAGGGGGAAAATACACAAGAACATATAATGGGGGAACAATTGATGCAGAAGGCACCAACCAAAAATGTTTTCGTTTTTGACACTAGACCACACAGCTGTTTGTTCTAAGCGTGTTGCACAAAAAACGTCATTTTAAGATTAGAGTTGCGTTAATGGTAAGTATAGGGTGTGAGATATTGTGTTGATTGATACTCTATTTATTGTTTAATGAGATTTTAATAGAAATCATATCTCCATAAAATTTATTTCATCTAATCTTAAAAAAGATATGAATCATCGCAATATCTCAAACTTCATGGCTATAAATAATATATTTTTGAATAAATTACACAAATCACCATTGAGTTTTTTCAAAAATTTCACTCCACTCCAAATTATATGCAAATATGCACTTCACCCCAATTTTTTTTATAGATTTCTGATATCATATCATGGGTTTGTTGTTCTTAAAAATTTGTAAAGTAAATAGTAAAAAATAGATAAAACATAATCTTATTTAATATTTTAAGATTTTAGAAAGAAAATAGCAAACACCTAAATAAAAATAGGCAATAAAATTTTATTATTTTCACCAAATAAAAAAATAAAAAAAATTAACAAATCATTAATAATGAATCACAATAAAAAAAAAAACTAGAAAACTAGAGCTAGGTAAATTTTTTTTGGCAAATAATTTAGGATCAAGTGCAATTATACCAAACACCAAACTTCAAAGTGCCGACATTACACAGTCTGGGGAAGTGCTTCATTCGTTCATATAAATTAGTTTGCTTTCTTTTGGTTGCCAAGTTTATTTCTCTTCTGTCTTGTGTTCTTGCTTCGAACCAAACATGTGCCCTGTTCCTCATGTGTCGGCAAGTTCTACGCCCACAATCTTGTTCTTTCTCTGCACTCTAGAAATAAATTTGTTCAAACACCTTGTCGTATTATTGTTTTTCTATTCTTTTGGTTTACCCTTTGTCTTATTTTTTAATTCCACACTAAATGGTGACAGCTGATGGTGTGAACTATTAATGCAATAAAATATTTGAGAAAATCTGTAGAGAAAGCACAAAATCTTGTATTTAATTCTCATTCCAATATGAAATTGTTTTTCGGGATTTAAATATTGTAGTCCATGCTTAATAACTTACTTTTTTAAGACATATATGACATCTCAGCCGAATATCAAGTCCATACTCTGGGGAATATCTAAATAATATTTCCCATGTGACTACTATATTTATTTGGAGGAAATTCAAACACGTAACTATATTGCCGGACTGAATAATTAAAGGCAGGTAAACAATAAAAATGAAAGTATTTGAATGGAGAAGGGCGAGGAGTCCTTTAATAGGAGGTTTTGGGTTACAACCTTAAAAGGAAAAGAAAAAATGTGAAAAATTTCTATCTTAGTCAAGAACTTTAGTCAAGTCAACCTACATTAATTGAATTTTTAATAATAGGATTGATTGAATTTCTAAT
Source organism: Nissolia schottii (assembly GCA_003254905.1). NCBI lineage: Eukaryota > Viridiplantae > Streptophyta > Magnoliopsida > Fabales > Fabaceae > Nissolia > Nissolia schottii. The sequence goes on along the minus strand of QANU01102670.1, from coordinate 55,987 downwards.
AATAGAATTTAGATACGAATAATTTTATAGATAAATAGGTGAAAATTATTACTGTCTAAACTTAAAATTTTGACATGTATTTCATATGCTCGAAATGAATAAATGAGTTATTTAAATTTAAGATGGCTTTGACTCATCCTCACGAGTATGAGATGTGGCTTAATTGAACTCATGACCCTAACACCATGAGGCAACTCATGTATTAATATTTGCTTGCATAATCGTTGAAGAATATGTATCATACATAATCTTTATGAGACACCATGAATGCATTCATGCACATAAGACATAAATTATCCCCATTACGATCTCAACCACAATTACATAACACAAACCATCCCTTCACAATATATAAACATGAATCTCATTCATACTTTATAACGTTCTTTCTCTACTAATCACTTCATATTATCCATATATTGACTTGAGCATCAGAGTATTTTTTGCAAATACCACTTCCACCGAGTCAAAGACACCACCGCACTCATCCATTTCAATAGCTCTTAGAATTATTTTGATGTCAGGGTTACGACTTATATCTCGCTAAGATCCGAATTGCTCATAACATAATCCATTCACTCGTAATAATAAATATTGACACACTTACTCAATAAATATATGCCTTTAAATTAAATCAAAAAATTATATAATAAAATTAAAATAAACTTCAACTATATATTGCGTGAACTAATATTTATCAATATTATTGCGTGTACCCAAACCAAAAGAGGAGTCTTGTCAACCCCAAGGTCACGAAGGATATTCATTTAGGTGAGGCCCATTAAAGAAAGCAGCTCTAGTCTGGGTAGTAGGGACCAAGTGGGCCCAATGATGTAGTATACAGGCCAACATGGGGCCCATTTGAAAGGTACACCTAAGTTGCGTCCTTCGATTGTTTGTCCACCAGAGCCTTTAAAAATATAAAGCCACTGAGCATTACTCTTACAAAATATATACTCAGCTCCCTTTTTTTTTTTTTTCTCTTTTTCTCCATCGATCTCCTATCAGAAAAATCAAACTCAAACCAGAATTTATAAGTGATCTACCATAAACGCTTTACGATCTTTATTTATTAGAATTAACACATGTATGATCTGATCAAATTAAATTATGTTTGTTCAACTAATTTCAGTTAGTGTTAGTTTTAATAATTAAGGTTGCGTTTAGCATCTGAAACATGACAAGAAGATAGAGACACAGAGACAATTTTTTTTTAAATACTTTTTGTACTTACTGAAATTGAGATAAAGAGACAAATAGAGTGAAAGAAAATTAGGACTCAAAGACACAAAAAATTTGTCTACCTATGTCTGAATAGCTTTTGTATTCCCTCACTGATAAATAAATAAATAAAAACTTTTGCATTCTCTCAATTTCAGTGTAAATACTTTAAAACCTAGTATATATTTTTAGAGTTGTGTTGGGCATATTTATTTATTTGCCGAGAGACGTGCATGGACTCACCTTAGTTACCGTGTGAGCCAAGACAAGTGTTCAATTTATTTATTTTTAACTACATATTTTTTAACATCCGGCAACCCCACTGTAAAATTGGCTTTAGAAGTTCCTTGTGACACTAACTTATCGGCCACAAAGCCGGGCCACTGAAAAGATTCTCCCATGCATGTCATGTCGCCACATCCTTTTCTTTTCCCCTAACCTCTTTTCATCTCTCACCCGTGCAGTGCAGTGCAGTGCTGTGCTCATCAGTCATCACATAAATAAAAGACCAGACTATAACACTAACAGCTAGGAGGTGACCCCTACCTATATTTCTGTGTGTGTACTTGTTCTCTTCTCTTTACAATATCCTTTTTCCTCTTTCAAGTCACACAGCTTTGCAGGATTCAACCACCAAAGTTCAGCAGGCTAAACTTACACTTCCTGGCCCATTGGGCCCCATCAGCAACTATACCTCCTTCTTCCTTCTCTTTTGAGCCGAGCCGAACCGTTTATGTTAATATAGATCAGCCCTAGTACGTAGTCTTCCCCAACAACACTACTAGTACAACTATTTGTAAGATAATAAATAATCACTTGTAGATTTTATTTAGGAGTTTGAGAAGAAGAGAAAACATTAAAGACCTTTTTCAAAATTATTTTTCTCAACGGTTTAATCATCTTAATTCAATCATTTTGTCCCTATGCTTGTGAGGCGATTTTAATTCCGCACAGAAAACCAACAATGTTCAAGGCGTTTCTCTGAGCAAAAGGGACTCAGGTGCATACAACTTTGCATTCAATTATAGTAGGATTTAGGTGTATAAAGAAAAAAATATTGTTGAAAGGAACCCAACTTAAATGTCTGACCAAATGCCGAAAATTAGTGTCAGAAAATAGGCGAGCGATGGTCTAGGCAACCATAGAAGTTATCCACACTCTGGCCACGGCTAGTCTACCACAGAGGTTCATGTAATGTATAGTCCAGGCATTAATTAACAAGAGTTGCTTCAAAACTGTGGCATTCAGCACTGAACCGTTGACCAATTGACCTGCTATGCCATCAATAAGCTTTTTGTGTCATCATCAATCTTACACCAAATTTGATTTAGGTCGCTATCTCATAACATATTCTGTGAACCCGGTTCATTTCCTAGAGCCTTTCGAGATAGATGGGGACACTGATGTGCACTGCACTAAACGTATGGCACTGGCAGTGGCACAAACTTAAAATAGATAATTTAGGGAGGTGCCTTTGGGTTAGTTTGATGCAATATTCAAAAGCTAAAAATGTGGTGGATGCAGCGTTACAAAAATTAAGTTGAATTTTGATTTTCTTTCTTGAATAGGACAATTGGAGCGCCTCGTAATAAAAGACCAAAGCTATTATCATTTTCAAAATACCTACGAGACTAGTTGGACATATCAGCATGTCCTTAATTACAGTAGGAAATTAAGGACTAGTCGCATTTGAGCTTGTGCAGTGCCCAAATCAAGTATTTCATGTTTTTGTTGTTATATGTTTTTGGTAGAGTGTTAGTATATTATATTACCTATATATTTCTTATATTTTTGGTCAATAATCTATATTTGTTTCTTTTACTCGTTGAGGAGGCCCGTTCTGGTGACATTAATGGAGCCCGCTAGGCCCACTCTAGATGTAGCTAGTGCCATGACAATCTAAGGCATTAAAAATTCAGAGGAAATGTTTTGTGTTAGCAAAAGATAAATATTTATAACCAGCACCAAAAGCCGAAACACGCAGTTCAAACAATCCTTACACCAAGAAAATTAATACTTTTTTATTACAAGAAAAAAATATACTATGACAACACCATTTGACCATTCTTAGATAGCCATATTCACAAAAATGCAAAGTTCACTATTGTGGAATCTATCTCAACTCACATGCTTTTATAAATGTAATTATCTAAAAGTTGTCAAATTGGATTAACATTACTAGAGTGGATCAAAGTGATGGCCATATCCAATATTTTTTATTGGGCACATGTCCTAATTTTTATGAATAATAATATTATAGACAAGTTCACTATGAACCTTACACGTGACATGATATCATCCAATGTTTCTTATAATATGAGATATTGTATCATGTATAAAGTTCACGGTGAACTAAAGTCTATTATATCATTACCCAATTTTTACAGGCCTGCCGCGGCCCAAAACAAGGAGGCAATCCAGCTTCATAATCAAACAATTATTTTGACCAAAAACAAAACCACATTATTGTCAGCTTATTCGTACTCACACGGCCCAGTAATTCCTCTTTGCCTGGATTTTTGGAAGGAAATCTCACCAAACCAAACGTCCCATTCTGCAATCAACGGAATCAGTCTTTCTCTCAATTTAAGAGTTTTATAAAAAAAAAAAAAAAAAATCTAAGAAGCATGGATAGTTCATGACCCTTTCATGTTTCAATATCTGACACATCATGATCGAGATACGAAGACACATCATGACTTTCATACGAAAACCATCTCTCACTTGTTTGAAAGTATACAAATAAAAAATTTATAATTAGTCGTATTTAAGTATGTTTAAATTATATTAAAAAAAATTTGAATTATGTTTGTATCGTGTTAAAGTAAAAAAAAATGTTTTAAATATTAAATAATTTTTAATAATATAAATTTTTAGAAAATTAATAAGTACTGACATAAAAATATCTTGAATGTTCTATATATTTTATAAAAAATTTTTGAAAAGTATTAAAAATTAGTAATTTGATATTAATAAAAATATTAGGATATTATTATAAGTATTTAATTTTACACCTATATATGCCGTTATATCTTATAGAATTTTAAAAGTAATGTGTCAATGTGTCGCATGCCATATCATATCCCATGTCTGTGCTTTTTTTAGAAAAAGAATATTTAGTTTTCTGAATTTCGAATGACTCATAATAATATTATGCCGGCCATAAAATGTTTGTTATCATGATTTAAAAAACTATGATACTCTCTCCGTTCTTGATATTTATATAATGGACAATGTTATTAAAATTGAGATCTTACATAAGAAGTAAAATAAAAACGTAAAATATGAAATGATAATCGTAGGATTGTTTGATTGAAATTATAACCTCTTTATAATTGTAAAATCATAAGATTTTAAGATTTAAATTTATATCTTAACCATATTAACACTAGGTATTGAGAAAATGATTGAAAATTATTGTACTTTATAAAATTATCCCAATTTAATAAGTTCATTTTTATTTTCTCTCTCTTCTAATATTTACTTGGTAAGTTTATTTAATAGAGATATGGGCAAAAAAAATAATGTTGTCTATATTTAAAAAATAAAAAATTATTTATAAAATATTAACATAAAAATGTGAACAATTATTGAATAACGGAGGGAGTAATATTGATAGTTTGAATCATGATTTCAAAAACTATCATGATTTCAATCATCAATATTTATATTTTGTTGTAGTAATGGGTACTCTCTTTGTCTATTAATAAATAACGTTTTATCTAGATACAGTAAGTTAATATTCTCTATATTCATTTTTTATTTTCGTTTCTCAAATAAAAATTTGTTTAAGATTAATTATTATTTAATTAGATTAAAAAAATATTACATACATTTTTTACATTTATACTTTTATAATTTATCATACTTTTCCTAACACTTAATAATTAATATTTATTTCTCAAAGTTAATTTTGTCTACATATTCTATATATATTTTTTATCTTAATGTCAATTAAGTAATTTTTTTAAAATGTGTATTTTTATTTAAAATGACGGACGGAAATAATAATATATTAGTATTTCGAATTTCGATCGTGTAAATGGGGTTTTCGATATCAGGAGTTGGGTAGTCTCTAATCCTCCAACTTCCGTGGCCATTAACGATAACCATTGTACTGCGCACCATTTCGGAGAACATCCCGATGTGCATGCTCTAAATTGCACACTAATCAATCAATATTAACACTCCTACCCTCCCACTCGATTGATTGATTGAGTAGGTCAAGGAATAGAACAAGCCTTGATTTTCGTGTGTCCCTTTCGCTACTTTTCTTTTCTTTATTTGTTTTAGTCTTACAAGGCAAAGAGGTTATACTATCCCTCTTTTCTGTTTCAACGGTCTAAAATTAAACATTATAAATATTAATGTAATTTTTTTTTATAAATATATAAACAATATAAGTTAATAAAAAAATTATATAAAAAATAAATTTTTATTTTTAATACAATTATTATTTTTTATATTAATAAATGTTTAACTATAATTAAGCATACGAATAAAAAAAAATTACACTTAAATATTATAAATAAATAAATATTTTAAAATTTTAAAAAATAAAAATATACATTTAAAACAAAATGAAAAGAGTATTATTTATTTATATTTAGATCGTCTAAATTAAAATATCTCGGTATCGTTTGCCTTTATTTATTTATTCTTCTCACGTGTGGTGCCTGTGACTTGCCACTTATTCTTCTCTCCACAGTCAAGGACGACGACCGTTCTTATTCTCCGCCACACATCCCATTTACACCCACGAATGAAACGCATCATTTTAAAAATCATTTAATTATACTAATACAAGTAATTTCTCTGAAAGAGTTACTAAATGGAATGCAAATTTTCAAAGATCGGTTTACATCACTTGTCAGAGTTATAAATAAGATTGCATCATGGAACTCGAGTCGTTGCGATCCTTTGTAGTATCCAATTACGATATTATTATAAATTAGTAGCACGAGAAAGCACTCACGAACTTTCGTGGAAAAGGCTTCCGTGTGCATTTCCTATACTTTGCATCCACGACTAGTTCAAGAACTCTCTTATAAAAGGATACATCGCACGTAAAGTGAACAAAGCAGCAGAGAAATCAGATATGAAGTGGTCAGAGTTAGAAGCATCAGTAGGAGGAGGAGGGGGGTGCAAGGAGCACCCAAATAACAACCAACAACAAGGCGTTTGTCCTTCTTGCTTAAGAGACAAACTCTCAAAGCTTTACAACAACGAAGTGGGCAAACCAACTTATTATTCTCCCACTAGTTTTCACGTTCCTCCTCGACTCTCCTCTTCTGCCTCTTTGAACCATGTGTCTCCGGCTTATCGGCGGCATCACCACCGCCACGCTTCCTACACTGCGGATTCTGTTTCTTCCAATACTGGATTCAATTATGGGTTGAACAAAAGCAAGTCGGTTGCTTTTGCTTCAAGAAACCCACCCAGAGAGAGGAAAATCAACGGAGATAACAGGGGAAGCAAGAAAGATGGTTTCTGGTCCAAGCTACTCAAATTGACAAGAAAGGACAAGAATGATGCCTTCATGCAATCCGGGACTTTTGAGGGGGGCAAAGGCTTAAATCTTTATTTTTCTTATGATTTTTGAAGAGTTTGATTTTAATTAATGTAACATAAAAAGGCAGAATAAAAATCAAAATTAAACCCGTCTTTAAATTGACCATAACTACTCTTGTTGTCATGATTATTACCATTATCATTTCTCTCTGGAAATTTAACTTTGTTAGAGGTGTTGAATAGCCTTACCCTGGGTGAATGACGTTTCTGTTGTGTCTCGTTTCAGGAATTTCAATGGATTTCTTTCTAACCAAATTCAAAAGCTATCAATCACGACAAAAATGGCCCCCCTAAAAAAGATTGAACAGGGAGTAAAATCAGAGTAGAACATGAGATTCATAAAGGCACCGCAATATTTGTACTTTCGATGTATTACTTCTATGAATCATCTACCTTTCGTATATGAGATTGATTTGTGGGTAGGAGTTTCTGTATAGCAGTGTTTCCTTCATTAGGCTACATCCGGGGTTAAACTCTCTCTCTCTCTCTCTCTCTCTCTCTCTCTCTCTATATATATATATATATATATATATATAATGGGTAAGAACATCATCGAGGACTTTCCCATTGCTGTACATGATAATATGAACTCGGAATCCCAATACTTACAAGTGCTTGCCCAAATTTCCAGATCACCTAGAAGGACCAGAAGTATTGGCCTCCAAATAATCATCGTCATTGTAAATAACTTGGTCCAACGAAGGCTTTTTCAGTCTTTGAAATATATCATCAAGGGACTCGGAGGAGGAGGTGCGGGAGATCTTACCTTCCTGTGTTTGCCGTATGGGTAAATACCCTTTGGCCCCTATGTTGGCCTTAAAACTCCGAAAGCCTGTCTTCATTGTTTGCCATGTCAAAGCCAAACCAGAAGATGACACTCCAGCTGCATTAGAATGAGTATTGCCTTGATCAAGCAAGGAAACCTTACTAGACTCAATGTTTTTCTCTTCTGGCTTAAACCTAGATGCTTGTTCACTCTGCCGTCTGACAGCAGCATACTTGCCGCTGATGGCTTCCCTGCTCGAGCTATATCTCCTTGTCTCTTCCTTCGAAGTTTTAGGCAGACCTCCGTTTATTTCTGTATTAGTAGTTAGACTGGAAGTTCCCCTCATTTCAACACCATTCTTCTCCTGAACAATATAAATTATAACATGAGCAAATTGAATAACCACGAAGAAAATAAGAGTAGAGAATGACACGTTACATGAAAGATGAAAAAAAGTGAGAAGATTGCTTCCACTATTTTTTGGGTGGCATGTCGACATACCATAAGGTTATTGCTAGACTCAACATCAATACTATTGAAAGTCCTTGCTAGTGGAACTACTTGCTCGCCAACTTTGCGTCCTTGTTCAAGCCAAGACCGTTCTATAAACAATACAAATTCAACAATCAAACGTGAGTATTATAAATTCAATTTCCCAAAATCACAATGATGTTCCCAATGACATTCACTAATTCAGATACGATCTGTGATTTATTAACATGAACTAGAGTTTCTTTTAGCAATAAAGGGAGTCTTAGCTTGCATACCTTTCTGTAAGATAATTAATCCTGATGGATCAAAACCATCCATATCTTCAGCTTCAGTTTTGAAAATATACCTCTTCCAGCTCCCCAGAAAATCAAATACTCTGTCAAAGAAGTTGCTTGCAACCAAAAGGGTGTATATAACCATAATGAGTGGATAGATTTTGTTAAACTTGTCTCCAAAGAAAGGGACAGCATTATCAATGTTCCCCATTCGCTGCAATCAAAGTCATTATACAGTAAATTAATGAAATTAATTGGAGGGAAAGGAAACAAACATGTTCTGATACAAAGTTGCCAATGATTTATCAATTTCTTGTATGGGATTAACTAACGACAGATTATTAATAAAGAATAAAATCATATAAATATACTAAATAAAAGACAACAATACCATAAGACAAATGAGTACATCTATCTGGGACAATAAAAGGAACTAAAGAAGAAAACAAACTTTGGTCAACAAAATGAAGAAATAGTTGAGTGCAATATGTCCATTTCCACTTACAACATGTCATGCACACAATCAGCATCAGCCATGAAAATGGTAATATATAGAATCATGGCAAAGTGATTTATATACTATATGCGAAAGAGAGAGCACAAGAAAATCAAAATATACAGAAATGCATGAAACCATGGTACAAGAATTACCTGTTCAAATATAGTTGTTTTATTAGAACCAAGGCGAATGAGATTGAGAAAGTTGTATGAGATAGGGGGAGCATAACGAGCAACCATACTGGGAACAAGAAAGAATATAAATGGTATTTACAAGATAGCACTAGCAATTCAAGAAACAGAAATAAGATCAAGTACCAGTAGTAGTACAATAAAAACAACAATAATAATGAACAGAAACTTACGAGCATATCATAAGCAAGTTAACTGAGCTCGTCTGTCTGGGTGTCAGAGAGTAAAACATCAACATTCCAATTCTGAACAAGGAAAAGTATGTGCACATGCACATGTACATGAGAGGAACAAAAGCAAACGCCTGTACAAGAAATTTAAGAAACGTGATTTCATGCACCCTTTCAGAGAAAGAAGAAGAAATATAAAATATGGCTTCATCTCTCCTCTCAATAGGTGTTCTGGGCAATGAAACTATCAACCAGTCATCCTGCTCAATTTACAATACTAATAACCCTCAAGGTTTGCCTTTGATCACAAATATTAGTAATATTTGACAGCATGGGAACAGCAGAATAAGTCTATACAGTTGTCTGTGAAGCTAGATCCTAGAGGCTAGGACTGTTGAACAAAACATTTGAGGTGTGATTCAAAAAGCAGCTTGTTGTCATTTTAAATAATATGTTAAAACGGAGTGTTCCATCAAAACGAAGACATATTATGCACACCAAAAGAGCCCATATTACTCAATCACAAAGTAAATGTAAGATATGATAGGCTTGACCTTCTTAAATTTGTTATATGATTTTCAAAATTATAGAATGAAGTCTTCACCGAAAATTTCTTTTGATAAGGTGGACAAAAACTTTTCAAAAATATATGCTGCATCTCAATGTCCACATTTAGCATAAAAGTTAGTCTACCTGCACAAGCACCTCCTGCGTTCCAACAGATTTGATAAGAATCGAGAAAAGAGATAGATCAACACTAGGTAGAAGAGTTGCCTCCGCTAAAAGAATAGCAACAGACATGATGCCAAGGATAGCAGCCAAGCCCTTCTCAACGTGCTTCCTTAAAATGCATCGCCATAAAAATTCTGCCAAAAAACATGATTTATTCAGAAGCCTGTGTGTAATGCCTCTAAGCTAAATATTCCATATTTTTACAAGGAAGGAGAATGTGGAATTAACCTGCCATGATGAAATTATGCAACAGTAAATGCATTAAGAAGTGTAATTGAGAAAGAAAAACACATCTCAAGACAGAAGCATAAATTTTACAGTCATAAAAGCATTAACAAAGGATCCCACAATTTTTAATAGTTCCTCATTATCTTTACATGACCTTGTCATGTGAAAGTTTCACATGGGAGGATCCAAATAATCTGTTTTGACATACAACACAAATAAAAATATGTAAACCATAATTACAATAAAGGTCCCCTTACATAGGAAGTAATCGAGAAAGTAGGGTAAGGTGCACTATCTGTTATTAATATTCCAATACAGAAAGGGTGTTACCTCATGGAAAACTAATACGATCAACATTGCAGATTAAAACTACTAAATGCAATTCCAGTTACATGGAGAAAATATTTAGCATAGTTCAGAAAAAATATTTTCATAATAATTCTTATAATTACCTAAAGTGTCAAATAGAGATCCTAACTTGCCAGTCCGAGAAGGCTTGATGCTTGAAATATATTTCCTGAAAGCAAAAAAGAAAAATAAACAATTGTGCAACGCGAGCCAAAACAGCCTAATATATTACAGAAGGATATTGAAGTTGGGCAAAAAACAACCATCCAGTTGAGTTGCGGCGTTCATAATTCTTTATCACATCGTCCAATTCGAGGGCTTCCAGTACATAAGTCATATACTCACTGCAAAAGCAACCATACAAGGAAAATTCTAAGAGATCTAGATGTAAGCGTGTTCCAAAAGCTAGAGTTACAACTAAATAACCAAGCTGCATATTATAAATCCAGTCAACAGACTCTAGCAGAACTGGCAGAAAACGCCAATGGACAAAATGAACTAATAATTCACAGCTTTTATTGATTATATACATTGAAATATTTCAGTATGTGAAATAATAGACCCAATCTCTTCAATGGTCATTCTACATGTGGCAAGAAGAAATATAGTTCCTCATTGGATAACATCGGATTCTGATGATCAGAAAGTCAGTTTTTACAAGGTCTTTCATATTAACACAAAGCTCGGAAGCAAAGCTAAAAACTAAAGGCTGAAGTGATAATTTACTTACCTTTTATATCTGTAGTACTCCTCAGTAGCTCCCCGAAGATGGCGTCTAAGTGTGGCCATTGACTTCTCATCAGTATCGTAATCCATATCATTTCCCCCTAATTGCCCACCTTGTGGTTTGAAGGAAGGGTCTTCCCTAAACTGGAAAGTTGAAGGTTACACACAAACTAGGATCCATATTCTGCAACAGAATCTTTAATCAAGGAATGTAAAGCGCAATACCAGTTGAGTTAGCATATCAACAATGACATCCATGTAAGGTCTCAGAGGATCACGCTTGGAAATCTGGTTGGATGTTGCTTGAGCAACCTAAAGAAATAAAACATCAGGTTTTAAATTTAGGTTACTCTTCAAGTCAACTAAACTGTACAGAGATATTTCTATTTTGCATCTCTCCCAGCCCACATAAATATAGCAAAAAGTAGTGCACATGAGATCCTGATCTTGAACAGAGATAAACTGATCAAGTCCAATATTATGGATGAGAGACAATTTGTCTTCAAGAAATAGTTCTTACTAGAATACCGAAGCCAACTAAACACTTCTGAAAAGTAACACTTCCTCCAAAATAGCAAAGACATCTGAAATTGACGAAGTAACCATTTTGAAAATTGGAATGTCATTTACCAGTGGTTAAAAGCTTGCAATTATAGTCACAAACATTTTTTTTATTTTTGGTATGAGGGAAGATCTTATCAAGAGAAGGGCAGGAACAAGACATCAGATACCAAGCACAATTCAGTTTCACGAATACACAATTATATAATTCCAAAGCAATGTGATATCAGACATCATTACCCATATAATGCCATCTTTCTCTGAAATAAGTTTCAAATTTCCTATATTCCCAATGTCTACAGAACTTAAAATTAAGCCAACTGGATTTGGGAAAGACAACTTAGGGGAAGGGATTCTATTTTATGTTTTTTATAAGAATAAGAGACAAACAAGAAAAAATCAATTCTTATTTTGCCTGCAAGTAAGGGGATTAATAAAATTTCCAAGCTTGTATATTTAGACTGGGAAAGCAGAAAAAGAAATAAAAACAATGAGATAAATTTTATTCACAACACATCAGATCTACTTACAACAATAGCATTTGAAAGTTCTTGGTGAGCATCATCAAGTTTAACCGCCATTTTGGCAATTTTGTGGGAAAGAACTTTCTGACGGGTTGTCCACTCAGCATTTCTCCAAACGCTTCTGGGAATTTCACTTAAACCAAAGCCAATAAGAAATGCACCAGTAACCAGTCCAAAGGTATTTGAGCAAGCCATGGCAAATCCCAAAAGACTTCCACTCCTGTTTATAGAAGAAGCAACCAACAATAAATTATTTGAAAAACAAAAAGGGCCTCACTTGAAACTGAATGTGTGTGTGTGTGTATTAAAGTCTTAAACCCTAAACCCTCACATGCTTATTGGTTAACTATGACCATCATGTCAAAACATATAAAGTAATTGGCCAGAAGACAGGCCTTCATACATCCAAGACTTGAAAAACCACAAAAAGCTATTAAGTCAGCATAATAAAAAGCAGTGACTTATATGTAATCTACTAAATCTGTCATTTTGCTTTGAATTTCTCAACGGCATTTCAAAATGTGTTGAAAAGCTGGGACATGGTATCATGACCTATGATTTATCCATGTTATTATAAACACAACGTCTCAAGATGTTGTATTCAGTTCCTTGAAATGTCCTCATAGTGGTAACATGATAGACTCGAGGAGTAAATGCAAAGATAGACTCGAGGAGTAAATGCAAAGATGCCAACTAGACTATATGAATGCATCAGACAGTCATGGTATTTGGTGCCATGACACAGTCACAAAGCATGCAGCCAAACATTACTAAACAAAGCATGTCTGCAAAAGACACTGCAAGTGCAAATACTCAAGAGTCAAGAAGATATTAGTTTTTATGTGTGTGTCTTTGTGGGAACCACAAGACTCTTCAAGTGGAAATAAGAATCTTAAATTACAAAAGCCAAGGCAGCGGTAACATAGAGCTAAGTTCATACAACAAAAAACCAATAATATAGGTCAAAACAACCAAAGTTAAAAGATAAGAACCAACCATCTCTTGTGCATCATAATGAGAAGAATGAGTCCAAAAAGGCCAATGGATCCCACAACTAGATAGAAGACCAAGTTAACATGTAAACTAGTCTTCAATCTTTCTGAAATAGTGAAGTCCCCAGCATCTTCAAAACCCTGAATAAGGGGCACGACAGCCCTGCACAAAACAGAATAATTTCAACATATGACATTTGCATATCTGATCTGTAAATGCCATCTAAATTATCCTCGAAACAATCAGGCTTAGTACTTAGGCAAGCGTCTATGAGAATACAAGCGGTGACAAGAAAGCAAATTAGCAATTAGGACAATAGAAAATCCACAAAATCACCCGAATTTTGCAAGCATACATGGTAACTATATATGTTTCGTGATAATATGCTTAAATCTTAATTAAGAAATTGAATATAAGCCATGCCAAAGATCAACCAAAAGAAAACAATCTAAACTTAATCAGATATGCGTTGATGGAAACTACCGACATTCACAATAATAGTCATTTATGCTTAATCCCATTCGACGTCGGAGAGCATGGCAAAGCAACAAGGAGGCTGAAAGAATGTTCCATTAACAAATCAAAGAAAGAGCAAATGCACTAAACAGTCACAGTGACACGATACAAATTGGCAGTTTCGGACATAAAAAGGTGGTAGATGCAGAACATGTAACAAAAAGTGAGTACCAAGTAAGCAAGAAAGTGCTCCAATAGGACCAGCTCCAGAAGAAGGAGATGCCACCATTGTCTTGGATCGGAGATATGGTCTGCGCATGTGTCGAAGTCGGAGGAACAAGCACCATTAAGTAAAATGAAACGAACGCACAGGCACAGATAGATAATTCTTCAATTAACCACAAATTGAATCGAATTTCAAAAAATCAAAGAATTAGGGAATGCGAGAAGACGATGAATTAATGGAAGTGAATTGGAAACGAAATAACAATTAACAGCAATAGTAATACCGCCCAGATGTCAGCGGGGACGAGGATGATGATGGAGAGGGAAGAGAACCAGGTGTAAGCGACGGTGAAGAGGACGTAGCGAGGGACGTGAGGGGCAGCGAAGTATTTGAGGGTGAAAAGGACCATTCCCGTCGTCAAGGGCAGCGAGATCAGGTAGAAAACCCACATCTCTGCCAATCCAATGGAAAAGACGGAACGCCCCTTCCTTCCTGGCTCGATCGCACTGCCGCTCAGTTATATGGTTTCAGGTAATTAAAATAACTGAAATGCAGCCAGCCAGCACCAGCAGCTGCACCACCGTCAAGCTGCCCCAAGGAGGCTACTTCCACCTTGCCATCTTCTAACGCGTCCCCCCGAGAGATGCCAACTCATCCTCTCTTTCTCTTCGTGTACCGGTGTTTCTTAATTAATGATCACACATAATAATGTGACGTGATGAATTAATGTGAGAATATTTATTTTTTAAAATATTTTTTCAATTTCCAATAAATGAAGAAACGAGTCAAATGATAATAAATATTTATTTAATATCCCAAATTATAAATGTATATGTAAAAAATTAATTTTAACTGAGATTTTATTTTGTAAATCAATTTATTTAATTTAAAATTAAATAAATAAATAAAGCCAATCAATTCATTTGCTGAGATGGTCTAGCTCAGAAATGGACACGCTCAACCTCAGGCCTAATTCTTCGCAAACAGTGTGGTGTACGCTCTTCATAAGCCCAGCAATTAAGCCCTTACTGCTGATGAACCAACCAAAGCCACCACAGCCCAACTCAACAAACACTATACTAACATCGTTACCTCCATTGAAGAAACATTCATGTTGACCCCAAAAAAAATAAACATTCTTTTTCAGACAAAAATTAAAGAAGAAACATTTATTTTTCTTGGTTCAAATTCAGGAAACATTCCTATCGGTAAGAACTAAGAAAGCAAGCAGCGACAGAAAAATTAAATTTTTTATACACAGTCATTTAATTTCCATTGAAATATGGATGTAATCTTAACGTACTATCATTCAATAATTTTTACAAATATGTATACTTTAGTTGTTCACCTTTACATATCTTTTTGACTCTTAAATAAATTTCTATATTAATATATCTTAATAAAAAGAAAGTGTAAGAAAGGAGTATATGTTTATAAGAGACGTTACCCACGGCAAAGAAGAGTGTACTAATATTATTTCATAGATAGAAGTATTGTTTAACATAACTGTGTTAATTTATTTTCCTACATCGAAAAAAAAAATGTTAATTGATTTTCATTATCATTGAGACATTGACCAATAAATCATGACGGTTGCATTATATAATAACAATAGAGTTTAAAAAAGAAAACAGAAAGAAAGAGAGAAAGAGGCCACTAATCTTCCATACCCATTAATTATTATTGAGCAGCTGGTTCATAAAGTTGTTACTTGTTAAAGTCCGTAGCCTCCCTTAACCTTCCTTGTAACACATAATTTCATCACCCACGGCTTCCATTTTAGGCAGTTAATGAGAAATATATGTATTTGGAGCGTAACCTAAACATACTCACAATCAATAATAAATAATAAAATAACCGTTAAAAATGAGACATATTATAACTAATTTACCTTTTTTTGTCTAAAATATCATTATTTATGAATATAATTCATGTACCAGTTCATGAACATTTAAGGATTTCTACTTAGTTGGACCATTTAGCTACTAAGAAAACGTTTAATTTTGCATACAGGGCACAAATACAAGAACACAAAGACATTCATTAATGTTGGTTATAGAGATAAGTATAAAAAGTTGTGTTCTAAGACAAAAAAAAATAGGGTTAATTAAGTTTTTAGTCCCTGTAAAATTGAAAAGTTTGGTTTTAGTCTCTGTATAAAAGGTTTAGTCCCTGCAAAATTTAAAAGTCTGGTTTTAGTCCCTGGAGTTGTATGAGAGTTAACTGTGCTGACGTGGACGCGTCAGGTGCTGACGCAGCGCGCCACGTGAGATGCCACGTGGCATAACCCCCAAACCCAACCCATGACCCATGACCCACCTGGCCCGACCCGTTTTTAAATTAAAATTAAAAAGAAAATTACATTTTCGTCCCCCAGCCCCCTGTTTCCTCCTCTCATCTCTGTCGAGCCCCCACCCACCCCACCCCCTCCGCCACTGCCGCTCCTCTTCACTGCCTAGCCGTCGAGCCCTATCCCAACCCACCCTTCTCTCTCGACTCCCGCAAGCCCGCGGTGCCCCTGTGCCCTCGCC
>QANU01102670.1:12483-39269 GCA_003254905.1 Nissolia schottii | reverse complement strand
TTGTGATTCAGTGAAAGAGTCTAAGGATTTAGGTACTAACTTTGGGGGTGTTGAGGATTCAAAGGTCGAGGATTCGAAGCCTGACGATGGAGATGAAGAAAAGGCCAAGTGTATATTGAACATGAAGATTTTTGGGTCTCAGGTTGCAGCAGCTGTTGCAGCATTGCACGAAATAAATCAAGCGTGGGCGACACCATCACCAAGGTGCCCCCAGCGGCGGCGGCAGTGGAGGGGGTGGGGTGCGGTGGGTGGGGGCTTGACAGAGATGAGAGGAGAAGACAGGGGGGCTGGGGGACGAAAATGTAATTTTCTTTTTAATTTTAATTTAAAAACGGGTCGGGTCAGGTGGGTCATGGGTTGGGTTTGGGGGGTTATGCCACGTGGCGCATCGCGTCAGCACCTGACGCATCCACGTCAGCATAGTCAACTCTCATACAACTCTAGGGACTAAAACCAAACTTTTAACTTTTGCAGGGACTAAAGCTTTTATACAGGGACTAAAACCAAACTTTTCAATTTTACAGGGACTAAAAACTTAATTAACCCAAAAAATAAATATATTTTTTATACTTTTATTTTGTTAGAATACAGAAAGAAGCAAGAAAAGAGGAATATAGGTACATACTATACACTCACTTTGTGTTTAGGAACGCAACTTTCAAACATGGTTTAAAGGGGTATTTTAAATCATTTATGATGTATTTTTTGTCTTTTTTTTTAAAATTAAATATGATATCAATATAATAAATATGTTTTGTGTATCATTACTAAATATAATAGAAGACTAATTTATTTTTTTATTTTTTATGTTTATATCTTTATATTTCTCTATTTTAATCTTGTATCTGTCTTTAAACACAACCTAGTAATAGGTAGTACTAGCCTAGGAAGGCCCCACGCTGTGGACTATCAATCCTCTCCAGGAACAAAAGACAGACATCAGTCACACACACACAAACTGCCGAATTTTGAAGCTTCCTAATTCCTCCTTCCCTTCACTCTCTTCATCATTAGCTAAGCTTTTTAGGTCTCTACCTCTTCCTCCTTTTGACTCTAGGACTAGAAGAAGCCCACAATTCTTCAGAAGATTCTCTTAACCCACAATCAGGACTTTGAAAAGTTTCCCCTCCACTTCCTTTCACTGCCATTGGATTCACTCTACTTTATTTTGCTTTTCCTTGTGATACGACAACAATGCCAATGCCAAATCTAACCCTCCACACCAATCTTAGTACACGGACTGTTTCAAAAGTGATAAAATAAAATTCAGACAACAATAATACAACTTTCTCATAAAAATATATGTCCCATCATAAAGAAAAAGAATGTGAATATAGTGAAATATATATTTTTTATAAGAGAGTTGTATAATTATTATCAAAGTTTTGTTATACATGTGATATTTCTCCCATTTTTGTCGTTTGTAGATGCCAGGTCACTTGCGAAATTTCACTTGAGATTTGGGAGCAAAGTAACAAGCAAAGATAGTTTAAAACAATGTTAAGAGCAAGCATTCTTAAATGTTACTATAACAACAGCTTTTTCTTGCCTTACTTTATTAGATATTTTACATATTAATATCATAATTTGTGGACATCATGGTTTATAAGTCTCAACTTTACTCACAATACTGATATATAAGATATTTAATAAAATAGTGTAAAAAAAATTGTTCTTAAAGCACCTAAAAATATCTTTAATAACAGACTAATTTTAAAAGAAATGTCAAACTTTTGAATTATTGTTTAAATAAGTCACCACAATCTAAAAGAAAGAGATAAGTACTATTGTTTAATTTTACGGTGGAGGATTCAATGGTCCAGTTATCTTAAGAGCATTTAATAGTTTTATCTAAAAATTACAAAATTGACTCGCTTACATTAAACCAATAAATGACTCATAAATCTTTTTCATTCATAAAAATTGACGTGAGTTTAGTCCTAAAAAAACAAATATAATTTAGTTTTAGCATTTTGAATGTTGACTTTAATTTATTTATATAATGATGATTTGATAAAATATTTAATATAAAAATTATCAATGTCAAATTAAATTAATGTTAAAATTCATACTGTTGCTGTTAAATCAAGTTTAAGGATGAAACTAATGTCAAAATTTAAAGTGTTAGAATTAAATTAATGTTAATAAATTTTTATGACCAATCATATATCAATTTTAAAATTTCAAAATTAAAAGATATATTTACTCTGAAAATTACATTCTTTTAAAATCGTCAGAAATGTTAACTTTAAAGTTTTGATTGATAACATTTTGATCATGGAAACTTTAGAAAACAAATGTTAACTTCTGAAAATCTTGCTTTACAATTAGTATAGAAAACTAAGTATTTGTGTTTTATTGTAATCTCCACCGACATTGTACCAGAAATTATATATATTGACCGATCATGTAGTTGAAGATTGACGTATTTAATTTAATTTATTTTTATCTTTATTCATGAAGATTTAAGTTCATCAAAGAGCAAGCAAGAACGATAGGACAATCCTGCTGAGATTTAGTAATGTTTGGCATAAAACTTCTCAAAAAAAAGTCAATAGACGGACACTGCAATGATATTGGGGTGAAAGACTATCATCTCAAGATTTATCAATTCCTTTGGAAAACTCCAAAAAGGCTCGAATGGTAAGATTCCGCTGTCATCCCATAATGAAAAGTCGATCTCGTAGTTCTTGGTCTATGAAGATATGTTGTTAGGTGTTCCGTCTTTCTTTTTCAATTGAGGTCAAACCTAAACTCATGCTCGAGAGATAGTTGTCCATATATTGATAAGTGGTGTATGAAATCTCGAGAAGAGAGGAGTTGTGGTGGTCCCCCCGGATCCCACGAGTGAATAGAAAGTTGGATCTACATTGGATCTCACTTGAATCGCCTCGTCTATCCTCCTGAGGAGAAGTTTGGTTTAAACCCCTGGTTTGAACAGGAAAAGTACGCCATGCTAATGTGCCTTGGATGATCCACATCTCAGGGTCAGACACCAATGAGCGCATTGAACTATCCATGTGGTTGAGAGCCCTCAAAGTCTAAGCACAACGATGCAATTATCAGGAGCACGCTCTACCAATGAGCTAATAGCTCGTCCTACTGGCCTCTCGTTGGAGCCCGCTATGCCAAAAGCCAAAAAAACCCATCCCACTCTTTCTTTCTTTTTTTCGCTAAGTAAAACTAGTTTGGACTGGTTTGTAACTATAACAGCCCCAGAAATCGTTACCGGTACACAAGGGACTAGTTCCCTTACGAAAGCCTCTTAACATGCTAATCATGAAAAACGCACAACTTTTATAAATAAAAAAGAAATACTTTTAAATAAAGTCTAAATATCACAATATAATATGAATAAAAATTCTTTTACAAGATACAAAATATACATAATTCAAAATAGGTTTCACTTTGCTTATAATCCACTAGAGCACTGTATAGATTGACATAAATGTAAAATGTTTTATCATAAAGACTGAAATAACTGAAGAATACTTCATGACAACGTGAAGCTCACCGAGAGCTCAAACTGTTGAGGTCTATTGAATGAGTGACACGTCTTTGTCAACGGTATCTGAAAAAGGTTAATGAGGGATGGGTCATTGCTCAGTGAATGACAAACCCCACAGTGACATGGGACAGTTTATGACCATGGCATGCAAATGCAATACATATATAAATAACAGTCATGAAAATGTTCATATAATACTAATAATAATAATAATAATTATTATTATTATTATTATTATAACATTAAAATATTTAATAACATAATCAAGTGGGGAGTTCTCTAGATAGACATTCCAAGCATTACAATTTAGTTATTCCTGAAATATCTAGGCCTTACAACCTTGCCCTAATCTACATGACATGATACATGCACTAGGCATCACGAGCTGCCATGTCCGGGCTTTACGGTCTTGCCCTAAATCTACATGAATCGTATTCCACTTTACGATTGTACAAGGTATACCAGGGTCAACGTAGATTGTTGCTAACTTACAATTTTATCCTTGATACACTCCCATGAAAACAGTTTTAAATACATAACATAATATGATAACATAATCCTTTAATTGATACTGATAGCACAACATGACCTAATATTTTTACGTGTTTTATCTTGAAAAAATAAAGGTAGATTAAGATCTCATGCTTAGGGAGATTTTCAGGTAAAAGAAATGCATCACAATGGATATCTTAAGTACCAAGTCTTGTTATTGGCCAGAACATTTCCTTAACAAGTCTTCTCCCACCAAAATCTTTCCTTAACCATGATCTTTTATTAAGGGTTTAACTAAACAATATGAATATCTATATTGCTTAATACTAATCATACACACACATCATGAATATATTTAATGCAGTAAAATATGTGGTTCCATGTGCTTCTAAAATAATTTCATGATTTTCTAAAATAGCTTTGTAAATATCTACTTTATAAATAAAGAGTTTTTAAATAAATAATCATGAGAAAATAACTAATTAAATAAAAGAATAACTAACTTTATAAATACATAAATAAAATAATAAATTCCATCTCATAGGATTTTATAAAACATGCATAAATAAAATAATGCTAAAATAAATAAATAAATAACTTTAAAATAAACACATGGTCTAAAAATAGAATGTGAAGAAAGTCACTCACTTGAAAATGGTTAACCGCACTAAGTTGGGAGCTACTGACACACCCTACGTGGAGGCACTACTTCCCCACGAACAGAAAACAAGAGGGAGAAAAGAAATAAAAAATAATTGGAGCGAAAAGTCTCATAAAAGTGTGACCTTTCAAGCTCTAGAGTGAATTAGCAAGTCTAAATGCTCACGAGAAGTCTCCATGTATAAGGGGAAAAGGAGACCCCATTCTATAGCATTAATTAACGTGAGACTAATTTCCTGACGTGCTGTAGCGCCCACGGAGCGTTTAGATGCCTAACGCTGCCTAACGCTAGGCCGCTGCAGTGCGCTAACTTTCCTGTCTAACATTTTGCGCGAGATGCCTACGTCTCGCGTGAGACGTGCCCTTTTTTTTTGTTGTGACAGTAACCACCGATTTAAGTGGACGAAGCACGAAATTAATGCAAGACATATAGGTCTTTTGGTGCACTTCTAAGGGAAGAGTATAGGATGATGCTCTCAAAATTCTTTTGGAAGCAACCATTGGAAAGTCAAGAGGAAAATTATTTGGGACCTAGATTTGAGGCTTTGGGTTCTGGTCCGAAGCTCTTGACAACTAAGAGCCTTAGTCAAAGCCCCTTGGTCAACTTTCTTTGCTAAAAACACTGTTTCAAATGATGTATTCTTTGCACCATAACCTTAACCCAAGTCTCACTTAGCCTATCCCTTGTTTTGTGGGATTTTGTTCATTAGTCTAACATAGAAAACCATACATTTTACATCTATTTAGGTATGCATAACATGAAAGCAGGAAAAAAACCTTTTTGTTTATCTTATTTAACGTGAAAAACATTGGAAAGAAAAAATGTCATGATAGTGATAAGATCTTGCAACATTTTTTGTCTAGATCTGCAATTTTCATGCCTTAGCCCACACTCCAAGACCAAAGGTCAGGCTAACATTATTTTTAGAACATTTTAAATAATTAGTCTTGAAGAGAAAGAAGAACAAGGACTCCGAGAATCAAGAGACACACATCCACTAAGAATCATTGTGCTCTTAGCAAGAGAGAAAGAACCCACAACCTTAAAAACCTATGAAAAATCTCAAATCTTAGAGGGAGGTGTCTTCTTGAAACTGCAGTTCTTTGGTTCAAAAGAGTTTGATCAACCATAAAGGGGCTTAGTTAGGGGGGATCATAATTATTTACCCTTCCAAATCCAAGCCTCGCATGTTCTCCTTGCCATCAAGAAGCTCACAAACTCCATACCAAGCTTATAAACTCTGTAATCTCCATAGGTGCGTTTGGAATCAAATGAGATGAGAAATTATTTGATTTGAAATGATTTGAATTGCAATCAATTGCCATATTTGGAACCACCTACACAAGATGGAAATGAAATTGATTTATAAATCAATTACCATGTTTGGAATTCATCAAAATAGGAATTGATTTCATTTTGTTTGATTAATTACATTTTTGCCCTTATTAAAATAGGAATTAAACTTTTTTAAAAAAATGTTTTTTTGAAAAAAAATGTATTATTTTTCAAATTTTTTAATTTTTTTTGAAAAAATGTTTTAAAAATAAATTTTTCCAATTTTTTTGGGATTTTATTAAGAATTAAATTTTGAAAGAATTTTTTTGTTAGAAAAAATCATTTTTGGAAAAAAAATGGTAAATTTTTTTGGAATTGTCTTTTTTGAAAAAAAGCATCTAAAAAAAATTAGGAGTAAAATAATCTTTTATAATAATAAGTTTGATTTGATGAAGATGACAGAGTTTGTAAATTTAATTTGTTGAATATGGATAAAATAGTCTTTTATGTTAAAATGAAATCAATTTCAAACAAATTCTTACAAAAGTGATAAGATTTTTAACGTAAACAATTTGAATTCCCATGAATTTAAGAAATCAAATCAATTTTTTTTTTCATATATCAAATATGAAAATTGATTTGCAAATCAAATCATTTCCCATCTTATTTGATTCCAAACATACTCTATATTTATGCTTTAAATCACTAAAATCAAATAAGATAATTTTTCTGGTTTGAATAAAAAACAAAACCCTAAACGAATTCAATCTTGTAGTGAATCATGTACACCACTTTGAAGAAAATACATTAAAAAACGAAATGATAGTAAAAAAAAAAAAAAATTACATTCTTACGCTCCTCTATTAGGATGTGAACGAGTGAGAAAGAAGGCATATTTTGAAATCAAATGCAGGTCTTGGCCTATTGCATAATAGGATATGTCCCATGACAAGCACCTGATATTAGTGAGTAGGGAAAGCTTCCACCTAATAAAGCAAGAGAAAATGACATCTGTTGAAACTTGAAAATCGAATAAGCATGGAACGATCGTCCAAATTGGACGACTTTTCAAATTTTTATCTCATTCAATCCAAACAAAAAAAAAAAGTTCTTTAATATGGAAAAAAAGAGAGAGAGATAACATTTATATATACACTATGTTTAATAAAAATGATAGAGTAATTCCCTTATGGACCCATAGAGCGGTCAATTCATGACAATAAACACTCATGGTGCAACTACTCCAGATTTTGTTGCACGCAGCAACAACTTTCGATAAGTATTAGTAATAGATGGAAATAGTAACTAAATTTATATGAAGTGCTGTCTTTGTTTTTAATCTGAAAAGATATAAAACAAGTTGTGGGGACGAAAGAGGTCTCATTTAATATACCAGATAAGATTTATAAGGATAGTATAGTTACTATAGTACTACCATATGGATTTAACCACTCAAAATAATTGGGGGGGGGGGGAGAGAGATGAACAAAATTTGTAGATTAATACCTTTATGTAAAGCTAGAAAATTAACATAAACAGAGGATAAAAGGTGAATTATTTAGGAAACAAAGGGAAAAGGTGAATTATTTGGTCCAACACAATACTCTGTCAACTTTTTACTGTCATTTTTAAATTTTAGATACATTGTTGATTAGATGTATTTTAATGTAATTACATTTAAATAAAAAATGTATTTAAAAATAAAAAATGACATCAGAAAATTGAGGGATATATAATGCCAATCATCTTCATGGATTTCAATCGTATATGCCAATCCATTGAAAAATGTTCCCATTGCACCAAAGAGCCAAAAAAAGTAGTGCTACTGCTACTAATTGATCAAATTGTTTTGAATTTTGAAACTGCCCTGTCTCTTGAAATCAGCAAGGTGAACCTGTCTCAAAATAACTAAACTAGCAAATTAAAGAGGAACCTCTTTCAGAAAAAGCACAAACTCTACCACTCCACTCTCTCACCCCTTTGAGAAAAAAAATGCAGTTTGGACAAATGGAGCTCCATCATGCACACAAGCAGGGATGGCAATTCGCCTGCCTTGCCCCAGTCTCGCCCTGTTTAGGTTGGGTAATTCAATGGTTGTCTAAGTTTTTGGATAAGTTTAAGATAAATCCATTTGTATTGTTTCAGACATTGGTTTTAGAGTGTCCTCTTTAAACCCATCCCAAATATATATACCTAAACCCGCAAGTTTGGGTATGAGGTGAAAAATTAAAACTCGTTTGAGCATGAGATGAAAAATGGAGCAAGATTTGAGTGAATAAGACCAAGATGAGTAGTAAAAAATCCGTCCCACCTTACCTCATTGCCATCTCTACGCACAAGGAAATTTGTTATTAGTTATCACAGCTAATGTTGCCACATTCCCCACTAAGCAATGAGAATGTATCCCTCATATTTAGTCACGTTTTGGAAATGCGACTAAACTCATTTGATAAGTGAGATTAAACACAATTATAGTTAAATGTTTCTCATTCAGTATCTATTTAATTTGATAAGTATTGATACTCTGTTCACGTGTCATTAAATAGTTGGCTAATAAATCTTACAAATTTAATTTATTTAAAAAAATAAAATAAGAATAATCTGCAAGCATCTAATAGGTAAAAATTGAGGTCAGGATATCGATATTTCATTTTATGACTAAGGAACCATAGCAATTTCCTTAGTTAAATGCATTTAAAAATATAACTAACACATTTAAAAAATGTAGCTAAAAATAATTAAAAATAGTGGCTAAATACTATACACATCCAGTCACATGTGTGAAATGTAGCTAAATGCAGGGCATAACCTTATGTTTAGTGAATTCCAACCCAAAAATAAATGAGTGGACAAGAATTCATTCTCTTGATTTCTAGGACTATTGTACAACATAAGACCCATCTGAACTCACAATATATGAGTTTGGGTCGTGTGGTGGTTGTCAATATGTTTTAGTTGTTCTTCATATTGTGGTGCTAGCTACTATAAGATAAAAGAATATTGACGTCAACCTAGTCACATGGTGTTTGTCCATTTCTTAATTTGTAAAATCACTCAGCTCATAAATGCTCAGTGAATTTGGACAAACGAATTTAATTTTGGTCGTGTTACAATCACTATCACAATTATTATGCATATATATCCAATTAGGTTTATTTTAGGGGTGAGGATTGAAGAAAAACGACTTTACCAAGTTTAGTCATTAGTGCTTAATTGCATACTTATACAACCAAACACGGGTTACCCCAATTTGCCATTTTTTCTAACATGAACAAAAAAAATAATCATTCAAATTTATGGAAGCTTAATAGATTAACGACTTTGAATTGGACCACAATCAAATCTCACTATTAATTTACCGATTATATTCTCGATTATTAAATGAATTTCTATCTGTACAGCTTGAATTAAATAGGACAAACTAACGTGGCGTCTGCCAATGGTTCCTAATGCTGATTCATCATTATTCATCCAAATGCTAGGGTGATACCTGAATTCATACCCCAATTATTAAGTCATAAAATATTATTATTTATATCATTGGGCTCATTATGCACAAATCTTGATGCACCAACCCAATTTACACAAGTTGCTATGATTGTCCTAACCCGGTTAAGCATGAGTGTAACCAGAAACACTGGTTGATTAGGCATAAAAATATGTCCTCCTGTCACATCGACCTACAAATCCTCCAACATATTCAAATAAGTAAAAAAAAAAAAAGTTATTTTCTGAAGATATTATTTGTATTTACCTCTTTATTATTTTTTTACTCTTTTTAATATGCAGAAAGATTTATAAATTAATATTATATTTCTCGGCATAAAATATATACAACCACGTGTCATTTTTAAAAATAGGTGGGTTTAGTTTGCGTTTTCGTTTTTTTAAAATTTTTTTTTTATGGTCTCAATCTTTTTTTTTTTAAAAAATAGTAAAAATAATATATATCCACATTGCCATGACATTGGACTCAAACTACCTCAGGGAACCGTCAGCGCCGTCCTCTCCATCCTCCAACATTCCACGTGTCCCAAAAACATGGAATTCCATTTCCTAGTTAAGATTTGTTATCACTTAAAAAAAAATGTTCCAATGCCAGAATTTTTTCTTGAGTTTCATGCGCATTAATAAGTGACTCACAATATAAATAAATAATGAGAAAAAAAAACAAAAAAGCAAATTAAAAAAACCCTTTAACTTCTATTACCTTAATCACAAAAGTATATTGCCTTTTACCTCACCTAGCTATGTTATACATAAACATTTACTTGTGTGTCTTTGTTTTTTCTTATTTCAGATTTACTCGTGCAAAGAATGAGAAACATGTGATTC
Source organism: Nissolia schottii (assembly GCA_003254905.1). NCBI lineage: Eukaryota > Viridiplantae > Streptophyta > Magnoliopsida > Fabales > Fabaceae > Nissolia > Nissolia schottii. Next base: position 28,998 of record QANU01102670.1, on the reverse strand, counting down.
TTTGTGGAGCAGAGTTTCCAGGAACAAATTTAGAAGGAAGAACCTCTCTAATTTTACTGAATATAAACGTACATCATATGAAAGCAATAGTGCTTTATATAAGGCAAATGTCAAGTTTCTTTCAATTGTAAATACATGCATGATAATGATATGTAACTAAATTCCACAATAATGGATATTATGATGATTCTACATTTTGAAAATTGCATTTATGGTTTAATGAATGGGCAATGGCTCAGTTACATATAAGCCAACGCAGCACTGAAGGAGGAGTATTTAGCGATTGGTTTAACATTTTCACGAGTAAAGAACTTGAACCACGTTTGCCAATAAAAAAACTTTAATTAAGAGAGCATCTCTATATCTTTTGTTTATTAATAAGCATGACTTGTTTTGCATGTATTGCTTAAATAAGATGTCTAATTGTGTACTTTTAATATTAAAATTAAGGGAGCAATTAGTTTAACAATTTCACGAGTAAAGGAAACTGGCACCACCGCGTTCAGTGCCAACAAGAAACTTACACAGAATGTCTCTGTCCATTGTTTACTAAATTATTTTTCTTATTTGAAATACAAGTATTTTAAAACTTGTTTTGTATGTATATATGTTGGATTTGAATCATTTAATAAGGATCCATAATTTCACTCAGTGATGAAAAAAATAATAGTTCAGATTATCGTATATACACACGATTTGTCATGTTGAAATAAAATGTATGAACAAAGTCAAACGTATATACATGCAAAACGTAAAACGTATTATATTGTTTTGCATCTATACATGACATGTACTTTAGTTCAGCAAATATTTTCTTTTGGATTTTGTTAACAAGAGTAAGAGTAGTGAATTTGAATGAAAAAAAAAAGAGAAGTAAAATGTGTATGTTTTTAATGATAATAAATACATAATGAATTTGAAACTTTATATTTTAGCCTCTTTTACTAATACTTTAGTAAAACCATTTTTTTTACAAATAAAAATTTATGTGAATTTGACACTGTTTATTTCACTTTGATTAGACTATACTTCCAAACTCTTTAAGCATTTATAAGAATAGTTACGAATCACTTATTAAAGTGACCCGAATTGAATTCACGTCCTTTTTATGATATAAGTTATACAGTCAACTTTAAGATAAACACACCCAATATCTAACTAAATGAAAAAACTTAAAACTACGAAATAATCCCATTAACAAAATAGTTTTCTTTTGGACTTGAAATTAAATAGCAATTAAATAAAATAAAATGAAAGTGATTATTTTCATTTAAGGATACTTCCATGCCCATGACTCAAATCTATCATGTGTTAGTTTACTCGATTAATATATGCTACTATATATGTAAGACGGTAACTAATTACTAATTGCTTCCATGGACAAAGAATAAAATAAAAAAGCCAAAACAAAAGGATGTGCAAATCACTATCACCAAATAATCCAAAATCTTAATTCAATCCATTCATAGCTCATTGGCTTGCGTTTCTCTTTCAAAACAGCAAAGAAATAAAACCAAAAAAAAAAAAAAAAGAGGCAAAAAGCAAAAGCAACGACAATTTTCCCCCCCAAAAGAATAAAAAATAGGCGCCACCATCAAAATAAATAAAACTGCATAATCAATAATCTAATGTATTGCCACCAAATGTGAATCAAAATCAAGAAAATATATTATTGTTTTGAGTCTGAGTTATGAGTATAAAGTAACTTATGATAAATAAAAAGTCATTTTTTTTTTTTTGGTTTCTCAGGGTATCCCCACCCGCGTGACAGGTGAGACTAATCCCTCGCCGTTCTGAAGTCCAGTTAAGGGGTATACGGCTAGCCTGTGGGTTTGCTCCATTCACAAGGGGTAGGGATCGAACCCCTCCCACATGCTTAAGGGACGAGAGTACTTAACCACTCACGCCAACCCGCCAGGTTAAAAAGTCAATTCTTTGTGAGATCAAACCGTCTAATAATTTAATACATGAGTAAGAGTTTAATTATTATGAATTATTAATATTTTTTTTATTTGAATCCTAAATATATAATTGAGTTAAATTTTAAAATTGAGAGCTTTATCATTTAAGATGTATTACTCAACTCAAATAAAATTGTTTTTAATAAAAGAATATATGTGATTTTAAAAAATATATATAATCATAAGTAGTTTCTCTCATCTTCGTGACTTAAATAATAGATAAAAAAGTTTAATTATTAATGTGTTTCACGTGTGGTAAGATCTGAGTGGATGATTATGTAAAATTGTATTATAATGTCTATGTATATACATTATTGAAAGGTAACTTTTATACACTGACATCCAATTAAATTTTTTGAACTATTTAACCTATTTTTGAACTATCCAAATTTTTATCAACTATTTATACTAAGATAATAAGATTTAATTGGTTAATAATGTAATTTTTTTATATTGTCAATAGATAAAAATTAAATTATTATTATTATTACATCTATCAAAATATATAATTAGATAGAAAAATTTATCTACTAAAATATATATTAGCAATTATTATATTATTATCAGATACGACTTAACAGTCCTTGTGACCACCAAAAAAAGTCTAACCGCCCTCTTCACACCGTCCCTCTCTTTGTGCGTTCCACACACACGGCGCATTTCGTTTTCATTCTCCGATTACTCACTTCCCCTTTTCTTTTTTACTCCACCTACTCCAAAAATTTTCCGATGACCGGCGGAGAAAACCGTCAACGGACGGAGAACTAAATAAAGAAAGAAAAGAGCGCGAGCACACACTCTCTCCCCTCTCTCCGATTCCGGCATGTCGGAGAACAACGACCTCACGCTTCAGACCTTCCGGGCGCTGGTGGAGAGCGCGGACCGCAAGTTCGCTAGGGTTCGCGACGTACCAGCGTACGGCCGCGCGAGCCAGAGCCACTTCTTCCAGAAGGTTTTCAAGGCGTACACGAGGCTCTGGAAGTTCCAGCAGGAGAACCGGCGGAAGCTGGTACAGTGCGGCCTTAAGCGGTGGGAAATCGGCGAGATCGCGAGCCGAATCGGACAGCTGTACTTCGGGCAGTACATGAGGAGCAGCGACATCAGGTTCCTCGTGGAGGCGTACGTCTTCTACGAGGCCATACTCAGCAGGAGATACTTCGAAGGATCTGATTCCACAGGCTCGCCCAAAGATCTGGGCGTGCGGTCCAAGGAGCTGAGGTTCTACGCCCGGTTCTTGCTTGTTTCGATCATCCTGAACCGGACCGAGATGGTCAACCACCTCATGGACCGGTTCGTGGCTCTCGTTGACGATTGCAAGAGTAACTTCCGGGTAAATGCGTTGTTCTTCTTTTTCTTTTTCCTCTTCTGAAATTGGAGATGTAAACGTGCTTTTAAAGTTCCGGAGAGTTGTGTTTTTTTCTAGCTTGAGTTTTTGGTTTGAAATTATGAGTGTTCAATTGTTGAAAGAAAGTGAACTGATATTCATTGAATTTTTTGCTTTCTTGTTTTTTGGTTGCTAAGTTTTTGACGGTGAGCCGACGTTTGGTATGCACGTTTCCTTTTTAGATTTACTGTTTTCATTATGAAGGTTTTCTGGTTAGATTAGCTAGTTTCTTCTTCTTTGTACCACGCTTGATTTAGAGCCTATAAGTTTCATGTGGAAATGATTAGAATAGCAAGCTGTGTTTCGGAAATGTTGTGATAGAGCATAGAGGCGTTTTTTGATTCATGTAACCAACACGTCAAGGCTTGGTTGTTGTATCTAATTTCTGATATAATATATGCTTGTCTGTTCTATGACATTGTTATTGCAGGATATCTGTACAAGTATAATTAGGGCTCTCAAACAAAATGATGAAAAGTTTGCTTAAATTAATGTTTGTTAGATTAGATGACATGTTAGTTATTCCCGTAGCCTTAGTCTCAACTTTCTATTTTGGGTACACCTGAGTATTTTATTAACTATGAAGGAGATTAATGTGTTCTGGAATGGGTTATATAATGGCTATTGAACGTATTCAATTTCATTGTAATAAAGAAAAGCAAACGGTGAAGTATTTTTTTTGAAGAAAATCGCCTCCAGTTGTGGAACCCAATTAATGCTTGAATGAATTGTCTAGTAGTACTGTACTATGTCATACTGATGGTTTTCTGAGTAACATTGTTGGTGCTGTGATGATTTTCTTTTCAAGCCGTGTGAACATGTGTATTATATAATATATAGTATGTGATGAAAGGTTTTAATTTAATCATTAATTTGTTGAAATTCAATGTGAAGTTCTTGTCAGCAAGCATATAAAACTAGGAGAAGCAAAAAAATGTCTGTCCGCTGATAAAACAAAACAAGAACATTCTGAAGTGCTTAAATGCATTGACACGTGTTGATTCGATAAGTAGAGCACAAACCCAGAGAAGAGAAGTGCCATGCTGAGAATAATGATACTTTATTAAATGCATGATATCAATGGTTGAGTTGACTAAATTTGGTAAATTTGTAGCACGAGTTAGACTTTTGTTTGTTGGCCTGATACGCAGGTTACCTCTGCTTTATTATGTTTCATGTATTATTCACTTACAAACTTATTGCGCACTTGGATTTTTGATGGTTGTTTGTTATTGTTTTGGATTGAAGTTAAGCTTCCCATTTTGAATCTGGTTGTGATCTGTATTTTTCTTTTTTTAATATTAAATATCCATCATTGTTGCCATGAACTTTCAGTGCCTTAAATTCAGATAAAAATATCTGTGTTGTTTCTTTGATTTGGTTAATCTGAACTATTTGTTTTCAGGAAACTAACTTCAAGGAATGGAAGCAAGTGGTGCAAGAAATTGTCCGCTTCACAAAAGTAGATAAGGGATTTAGTGTTAGACCTTTGCGCTATTGTGCCACATTTGATCACCATGGGGCTTCTCTTCCTTATGTGGCTCGTTTTCATGCAAAGAGGGTTTTAAAATTTCAAGATGCACTGTTGACAAGTTATCATCGAAATGAGGTCAATACTGATTCATGTTGCCATGGTGGTTCTTAAATTTGGATTAGTCATGTAGTTATAGCTGAAATGGACTGAAGCTTTGAATCTTCATATATTCTAATTTTCAGGTCAAATTTGCTGAGCTTACATTAGACACCTATAGAATGATACAATGTTTGGAATGGGAGCCTAGTGGATCATTTTACCCAAAGCATACAGTTAAGCCGAACGAAAATGGTGACATGATTGATCATTCTGGAGCTTCTGGGATAATAAATATGAATCTTGCTGCAGACATGACTGATCCAACTATGCCTCCTAATCCTAGAAAGGCTACCTTGTATCATCCGTCTGTGACACATTTGATTGCAGTGAGTTTTCAAGCCCAGTGGAATGTTTGTGTTACATACTTGTCTATTAGCAAAGACTTATAGGCTGTTATGGTAACTAGGCCTTGTTGATATCAAATAATATTGTATGCTACTTTTATTGCATGCTACTTTTATTGCATCTTCTTTCACATGAGTTGGATATTCTTATCTTAGTCCTCAATAGTCAACAGTGCTATTGGCATCATTCATTGGTTTGAGTTTATAAGGTAATATGTTTGCTTGGCTGTTTATGTGCACTTGCTTAACATGTATGTTTTTCATCTTTTCCTTCATGTCAGTCTGATTTATGAATCAGTACAAAAATTCTTACTTATCAAATATACAATTTGTTAATTTCTATATTGAGCTTTGTGATTTTATTCAGGTTATGGCAACAATTTGTGAGGAGCTGCCACCAGATAGTGTTGCTCTATTATATCTTTCAGCCTCAGGTAAACATTTCCTCCATTTTTTCAGGTATAAATAATTAGTGTATTGGATAAATTCTGTTTTACTAGATTTGTTACCATAATGATCACTCATACAGGGAAGGCTGGTCTTAATAATGTCTCTCAGACGGAAAATTCGGGAGGATCATCCAAACATTCAAGATACAAGGTTCTTTTGCAAGAACAGAATTCTGGTACTCCTGAATATCAAAATAATGGCAAGAGAGAATTGAGCTTTTATGACAATTATCTTTGGTTTGGTACCAAGGGAAATGGTGGTAGGTATCTCTTCTCTATCACGTTTCTGTTGAGATTGTTCCACGAAGTGTTATGAAATTATTATTATTTTTTGGATTAGTGTTCATTGTATGCTATAGAACAAACACGTGCCTCTATTGTAGCTGCACTTACATATGCTATAATTGATTTATCAGGTTCAAACAATCTCTACCCTGGTGATCTTATTCCCTTCACTCGAAAGCCGCTTTTCTTGATCATTGATAGTGATAACAGCCATGCATTCAAGGCAGGTTTGTCAAAACTGGTGTATGAGTTGGGTGGAAACTTTGATAGGTGGAGGTGTTCCTTGTATTCGCTGAATCTAACTAGTTGTTAATGGAATGAAGAAGTTAGTAATTAGTTGGTACTCTGTTTATCATAACATTTCAAGATGAATTTTACTACAAACCAAGGGAAGCCCTGCATGTTGATTTTCTTCAATTCGAGCCTAGAACTTTCTCCAGTGACTGGGTGGAAAGGGTGTAGAATACGAGCCTTAAATTATTAAACAACTTGTCAATATTATTGTGTAGTTAATACAAGAATTTGAGAACTTTCTGATAGTTTTGTTGTGGGAGCCAGTCATTCTAGAATATATTATTGTTGGCCCGCCCCATGTTGAATGTGTATTTGAATTATCGGGGCCAATAATTGGAAGTGGCCTTCTTTTGATTCCTAGGATTTATTGACCCACGTTATTTACATTGCCATCTCATGACTCATGATTGATTGTGGTCGTAAACGTAATAAATGATTGCAGGTTCTACATGGTGCTGAAAGGGGAGAAACAGCTGCTCTCTTTCTTTCACCTTTAAGGCCAATTTTCAAGAATCCAGCTGATGTAAATTCGCAAAATGGAAGTCAATTTACCTTTTTCTTGACTGCTCCCTTGTCAGCATTTTGCCAAATGATTGGTCTCCTTCCCAATGATGCTGATGTAGTAAGAAATTTATGTGAATAATATTAAGCTTTCTCAGATAACTTTAATTCTCGTGGGTCTAACTGTTGCTTTAACCCTAGGATGTCTACAATGAAGCTGAGAACATACTGGCTAATGCTTTCTCAGAGTGGGAAATTACTCTTTGCTCATCAACTAGCATGGATTTAGTATGGGCACAAATGATAACCGATCCATTTTTAAGGCGGCTTATTCTAAGGTATTTGCTCTCATAGTTTTTGATAAATTAAGCATTGTATTCATTTTTTAGTTTAATTGGTGATGGTTTTGGAGAATGAACATAAAAATAATTGGCTGCCATCTAGATTTCTTCAGGTGCTGTTCAATTGAAATTACTGAATAGAATCTCTGTATAATATGATTCCATTTTTCTACAGATTTATTTTCTGCCGATCCGTGGTATATTTTCTCTGCCCACATGAGGAAAGTGAACTGTATCTGCCGCTTTGCTTACCCCATCTACCTACTTCTGTTGCACCAAAGTCTGAAGCTGTGCGTTCAGTTGTGACGCAACTTGCCATGCACTTTGACGTAACGGGCTCCTTTCACTTTACTGATATATAAAATTGGGGCTTGAAATGTATAAAATATTAGATTAAAGTGCAGGCTTTGGATGCTAAGGATTCTCGGATCAAATGGGAATATGAGACAGAATTATGGGCTGACCTTTTTGGGCGACATGACCAAAGTCGTTTTGGTGGGGCTTGGGCTGTCAGTGTGGAAGGCAAATCGTTGGCGATGGTTCCCTCTGCTTGTTCTGTTGCATAATACGACCCCACCTGCATCATTGGTCCATGTGCTGTATTTGGTGGTTTGCTCTTTACTGTGGTTAGGTCATGGTGGGTGCCTGACTTTTAATGTGTTTGGGCGTGGCAAGCTAATTGTTAGTTTTAAATTAGTTGTATCTGTTCATACTTCATAGCGTTGAAAAAGAAAAACCAGGAAGGATTTGTTTATTTTTACCGTTTTTGAGCAGACTCGGGCGGTATTGAAACACCATTGACTGTAGAGGATGTATTCAGGGGAAGAACGAACTCCGTAGAAACTCGAAAGAAAGTGAAGCTACTATATACCCTGTATATTCAATGTTCAGAGCATTCCCATGTTTAGATGTAGAAACTTTAGAATGAAATAGTTTAATTTTGTTGTTGATTTATTTTTGGTCAACTTTATTGTGATGATTATGATTATTATTGTTGATTTATTTTTGGTCAACTTTACTGTGATGATTATGATTATTATTATTATTATTACAATCCTTATTTTGCCTTCTTATTGGCGGCCTTTACCGCTTTTAGTAATATCTCAAAAGTATCTGCCGTTAGCAATTACTCTTTATTTATTTATTTATTTCTCTAGATGAATTAGAAACACTCGACATAAAATGAAATTGTGCCGTCAATTCAACTTTGTTAATATATATTATAAAGTTTTATTTGTAATTAAAAATGTATATAATAAGTTTTGGTGTGTGTAGGAAAATTTAAAAATTAAATTATTTTAATAATTATTTCTTTATAAAATTAATTATGTGAGAATCAATTTATGCGTGGATATTTCAATTAAAAAGTGATTTTAAGATAATTTATTTTATTTAGATTATATAAAAAAAGTTGTATTTGTATGATAAAATTATTAAAATTGGTATGAATTATTTATTTATACTATAAATATATTAAAGTTAGTGTTAATTTTGTAAAACCAAAAAATGATATGCATTGTGCAAACAACTTTTCACTCAAAATGTCCAAAATTTTAGATGGAGATTATTTTGCAAAAATAATCTTGTTTTTAAGGGAAAGGCACTTGATTATATATTATATGTTACCCAAATATAATAGATGTTATGCAAACAACTTTTGTTGAAAAAAAATTCGCTTCCTAACTGTTGTCAAACACACTTAAAAAATCTAACTAGTTGACAATATTATTCCCAAGGTTATTCTTTTTGAAGTAGAAAAGAGATAGTTTTATATGACTAAGCTATGTTTGGGAAGGTGTCTTAGGAGGGAGTGACATAGAAGGGGAGGGTTAAACTTTACGCGTTTCAGAGTAATTCAATTAGAGGGATAAAATGGCCATGGAGGGATGACTTGTCCCTTCCTTGTCATCATTAATCCTCATTTTTTGACCTTTAAAATTGGAGTGTTAAGAAAGGAGAATGAAAAACATTTTTTATTATCTATCCTCCTTAAATATGTCATACTTTTAAATAAAAGAATGATCATTATTAGCCTATTTCACTTTTTACCTTTTCCTTCTTATTCATTATTAACCATTCTTTTCCATCATAAAATTTCCAAACCTAGCCTCTATGCTACAATATTGTGTAGTGATGACCACTTTTCCAATGTTCCTTCCTCAATATTTTATTATTGTGTCCATTTTTTTAGTAATTTAATTTGCAAGAATATATTTATTTTATTTTATTCAAACAAAAACAATTCTTCAAATTAACTTCATGTTATTCCTTAGGGATTCATAATTCATTTAAAAAAAATGATATTACACTGATAGCCTATTAAAATTTAAAGGTATAAGTAGTTTATGAATATTTGTGATTAAGTATTAATTCCAATTTCACTAACTTAAATTTTTAACATATGAATAAATTATAGACATTAAAATATAAAAACATACTATTACCTTGTGAAGATATGACTACCGAATAAATAACCAAAAAGGTATAATTTGTAAAAAAATAAATTTAGTCACTTTTGACACAGGTCTAAAACATGACTGGTTTCTATGTAGTATGTACAAATAACACTTCTATTTTTTAAAATCTAAAACAAGCCATTGCTAATTTGCTTTGTTTTTTATGGCTTAATAAATGCTTAGGTACTCTGTTTCTGTACCAGCGCGGGAATGCTTCTCGCGGCCGTCCAACGACCCACGCTCAAGCGGGTACCTCAGCTCCTCTCGCTTTCCCCACTCCAATCTCCGATCCTTTCACTTCCACAATCGCTCACGCGCCACCCCTTTCTTCAGCTTGCGACCCTCTTCTCAACCCCCGATGTCTACCGCGCCAACCTCAACATCGCCGCACACTCGCTCGCCGGGAACGTCGACGCCGCGCGCCAACTGTTCGACAAAATGCCCGCAAGAGACTCCGTCACCTGGAACTCCATGCTCACCGCCTACTGGCAGAACGGCCTTCTCGAACATTCCACAGCGTTCTTCGACGCCATGCCCACCGACGTTAAGAACATCGTTTCCTGGAACTCCATGATCGCCGGGTGCACCCACAACGACATGCTCGACGACGCGCTCCGCTACTTCACGGAAATGCCGGAGAAGAACGCCGCGTCGTACAACGCCATGATCTCGGGTTTCGCGAGGTTCGGGCGCATGCAGGAAGCGCAGAGGGTCTTCGAGTCCATGCCCCGCCCGAACGTCCTGTCGTACACGGCGATGATCGACGGTTACACGAGGATGGGGGAAGGCGGGATTGGGCGCGCGAGGGCGCTGTTCCGCGCGATGCCTCGCAGGAACGTGGTTTCGTGGACGGTGATGATCAGTGGCCTCGTGGAGAACGGGTTGTGCGGGGAGGCGTGGGAACTGTTTGAGAAAATGCCGCAGAGGAATGTTGTTGCCACGACTGCTATGATCACAGGGTTCTGCAAAGAGGGGATGGTGGAAGAGGCTAGGGCCTTGTTCGAAGACATTCGTTGCAGAGATCGTGTTTCTTGGAATATAATGATAACCGGTACCCCTTAATTTTACTGCAAGAGCATTTCCATTCTATCTAGTTCATTCGAACTTTAGGCCAGTATGTGATGTACTCGGTAGTAAATTTTGTAGCACTTTCTGATTGAGCTGATGAAGATAGATATAAAATCGAGTAAGATTCTAATTAAAATCTTGAAAGATAAAGCGTTGCCACAATAGTCTTCTGAATATTAGTATCACCGAATAAGTTGCTTAAAGATGTCAAAGGACATTATGTTCATTCTTATTGAGGATTAAGGCGGTTTTGTAATTGTATTGGATTTCTGAATCACTTATACGGTGACTGTGATCTCTGAAGAATTGATTTGGTGATGCCTCTATCTTTCGAGAAATAGAGTTTTAATTCTAAAGAAAGAAGAACTTGTTGCAGNTTTAATGTTCATTTTTTGTGGTGAGAATTGATTCAATGTTTGCAGGTTATGCTCAAAATGGGAGAGGGGAAGAGGCACTGAATCTATTTTCACAAATGTTGAGGACTGGTATGCAACTGGATGAAGTGACTCTTGTTCCACTCTTTACTGCCTGTGCCATCCTTGCTTCACTTGAAGAAGGGAGACAGGTGAATGCTCTTGTAGTTAAGCATGGCTTTGATTCAGATTTGTCTGTGAGCAATGCCTTGGTTACTATGTACAGCAAATGCGGTGTAATCTTAGATTCTGAGTTAGCTTTTGGACAAATTTCCCATCCAGATGTGATCTCATGGAACACAATCATTGCTGCATTTGCACAGCATGGTCTCTATGATAAAGCACGATCCTACTTTGACCAGATGGTAATTGTCGGTGTTCAGCCTGATGGCTTAACTTTTTTGAGCTTGCTATCTGCCTGTTGTCGTGCAAGGAAGGTTGATGAGAGCATGAATCTGTTTCAATTGATGGTCCATGAGTATGGTATTCCACCGAAATCTGCACACTACACTTGCTTAGTTGACATGATGAGCCGCGCCGGTCAGTTGCATAGAGCTTACAAAATAATCCAGGAGATGCCATTCGAGGCAGATTCCAGCATATGGGGTGCTCTTCTTGCTGCCTGTAGTGTTCATTTAAATGTGGAATTGGGGGAACTGGTAGCGAGGAAAATTTTGAATTTGGATCCTTATAGTTCTGGTGCTTATGTTACGTTATCTAATATCTATGCTGCAGCAGGCAAATGGAAGGATGTCAATCAAGTACGGGTTTTGATGAAAGAGCAAGGAGTTAAGAAACAAAAAGCTTATAGCTGGATGCATATTGGAAACAAAATCCATTGTTTCGCTGGAGGGGATCCATCACATCCACATATTAGTGACATTCATGTATCTTTAAGGATGATTACATTACATATGAAGGCGAAGGGTGACACGAGAGATATTTTCTTGCAAGAGGCTGTAAGTTAATTAAGTGAACCCTTTTTGACTAGGGAAGATACGGATTTCTTTGGGATGCAATCATGTTCAACTTTTAGACTTGAGCACTTATGCAAAGTAGCTCCGACTTCTGAAGATATAAAGCTGGGAGTATGAAAATTCAAGCCAATTGTTCAATTCAATAATAAGGTGCATTGAAAACCTGAAGGATTGACATCACCGGTCATAATTTCACATATACTATACTCGTAGACGCCAGTGTCTTCACGGGAGATCATTTTAAAAGGTACCCGTAGAACCCCCCAATTTTAAGATTGATTTATGAGACTGTAATTTCTGATTTAATGCTGTGCTGAGCAAGTACACTAGATTAGATAAGATAGGTTTAACAATAAATGCATCTTAAAGAAAATGGGGTATGCTCATTATGAAAAGATGGTAGGATAGCATTTTGGGTGAGTTGGGTATATATGGAGAAGGCTCGTAGAAGCTTACATAGGATAGTAAATTAAACAGAAGGTGGTCCAATGATTAGAGGTAGACTTAGACTTAAAAGTCATATGTAAAACTATTAAAAGAGATTTATATTTTGAAGTCATTTTTATTTAAAGATGATTTATGACAAAACATATGTAAATCAATTGTTTGATTCACGCCGTCAATCTCATTTAATGGGACAAGGCATAGTTTTTGTTGTATTGTAATTAAGAAATATTTGTGTACTTTGATTTATGATATTATTTTGCATGTAAAATTTGGCAAAATTTATATAAAAAAGAATGCTTCTTGGTTATTTTTGTCAGTGACTATCCTGGATCCGGTAATATATAGGCGAACCACAACGAGTAGAGAGAAATCCCGGACCCCTAATATTTTGGTCGGATTCACGTATACGTGGGGGCAAGAAAAATACGAATCATAGTCAAGTTCCTGATGTTTTGTGCATAGAAATGGTAGTGTTATTTGGACTAGTAAAGTGGTGTGGACATTTTTAAGAGGAGTGATAAAATGTTTACACCCATGGTTATCAAACTCGCGTGTTTAAGTAAACTCGTGGAGTCTCCTTAAACTCGGATCGTAAACTCGTACGAATTTACTTATTATTAAAAAAATATTTTAAAAATTTATTATGCTAAAAAATATATTTAATAAAACTTGAAATCCATAAATATTTTTAACTCTATCACAAAGCACTAATAAAGATGAAATATATGAGTTCTAAGTTCAATTCATAGATAATACATAATACATATGTTTGATCTAGAACATATCCTCCTTCACATGAACTTAATGACAAGTAATATCTATCAACACAAGAGAGAGGTGGTGTATTGAGCAACCAACATAGCAAATGTATATAAAGAACAATGTCACTCATTCTTGACAGAAGTAGTCTGCTTCGAGTCGACAACAAAGAATTCGGTGATGAGTTCGAGGGGCATGCCCTTTGTTTCTGAAACCTTTAAGAACACAAATATCCACGAGATGACACACACAACAGCTTAAATATTGAAGATACCAGCGAGTCCCATAGTACTGAGCATCACAGGAAGCGAGTATGTGACGATGATGTCTCTAATTCAGAACACTAAAGTACAGATAGCGATGTAGAGGCCACGCATCCTGGTGGAAAAGATCTCTAAGCAAATGATGAAATACATACGATGGATTAGCGACAAAGCACGATGGTACTACGGAGTATGATTGCATGGGCAACTATGTGCAGCTGTTAAAAAAAAAAAAAAAAAAAAAAAAAAAACCCTCACTTGTGGTAAACTCATGAACTTGGGAGTAAACTCGCGATTTTATGCGAGTTTATTCGAGTTTACCCGAATTTACCCAGAAACAAGTTTACATGCGAGTCAGCTTGATTTTATTATCTAGGAACGTAAACTCGTACAAGTTTACGAGTTAACTCGCGATTTTAATAATCATTTTTACCCCTCTTTAGTGATGTAAATAGAATTATTGAAACCATAAATTAAATTCCGTGACAACGACTACGTTTCATCCTTTGCTTGCGATTATGTGTCTGGAGCTGTGAGCTGTCCGTATCAAATTTGGACGAAGGAGGATTGTCGGCATTATTTTCTTCGTTAGACTTTGGGGACTTGTCAATAACTGATAGTATTAGGCATTTGAGGTATCATGGCCTAGTCTTTTTGACAAAGCTTGGTATCTGTCCTACCACATTTAACAAGACATTAGTTCCAGCTAATACTACTCGTTTGTTACGAGGTTTTGTCTTGCTTGAATTGAACGGACGTCTTCAACGCCCTTCATTATCTTCCTGCTTCAGTGATGATAATAGGAGGGAAAATGATGGACCAGGGTTGTTAAATTGATACAACTGATTCTCATAAGCTTAGAGAAAAACAAAAAAGGAATTAGCCTAACAAATTAGTGATAATCGTTATGCAGTTTTGTTGTTTCTCTATAATAAGGTATGCTAACCAATTTCAAGTTGATGTCGTCACCATCCGAGTGTGTAACTTTCATAATAATCGGCATTCAGACAAATTGAGGTGTATTGGATATATATACTTGGGGAATAAAGTATGGTCATGATGAACCGAGGAATTGGGAGATGAGACGGAACTCCAAATAACATTTCTTTATAAGAGATGCTGTGTCATTTGATTATTTCCTCGAGCTAATTTTTACTATCTAAATTTTTTATGGGTTTTGCTCTCTAATGCTGTAAGAGTAGTATTGTCATTGAAAACGTACACATTTTACATTTTTTTTTTCATACATTTACTACACGTTTAATAAACTCCACCCCCCCCCCCAAACTAATGAATGCATTGAAGCGGGGGAGGGTTATGCAGTCTTCCCACAAAAGTTGTCTTTTTAGGATTGTGTCCTCCTGATAGGGGATCAATTACTTATCACAACCAACATGGGCTAAGCCACAACATAAAATAAAACTTAGAATAAACTTACATGACACTCGAATAAAATTTGCTTACATTGTAATACGTCAAAATTTAATTTTAATATATTTTAGTGTGCACAAATTTTATACCAGTGTCTTAAAATTATGTTTTATTATATGTGAGACTTTTAAAATAATAGATGTATAAGTCAACGTATTTTTATTGATGTCAAATTTTCAAATGACATTATAAATAATTGTAATTCAAAGGGATCAATAAATATATTTTATAAAATGTTGTTAAATGGTTTAATTATTTTAAAGTGACATTGATGTAAATTTATCCTATGAACTATGGCTAAAAAATGTATTGGAGTCCCTTGCAGTCTCGGCGCGCTCAAAAAATAGAGGAGCTCGGATCATGCAAGGAGCAATTTAGAGAGCACGAGGACATGTCATCCTTGCATACTCAGGTCAAAACATAATATTTTATAAAAATATTAAATTTTAATAAATGTAATTGCTAATAAATAAATAAATAAGAGATAGAATCATATAGATTATAATGAGTTGAGAGAAATTTAATAAGGTTTTAAATTATAATTTTTAGGGTATGGTATAAGAATTGAGAAGAGATTATTTTAGTTAATTTTTAAGTTTTGAAAGATGTAATTCCATATATATTATGCTAAACACAAAAATTGAAATTAAGAGGCCCAATTTCAATGTTAATCTCGAATTCTATGTTCAATTTCAACAGGCAAACACACCAAAAGAATTTTGCGTTGTTCCTCAATCATATATTTATCAATGAAAGTGACACATTTATTTTCTTTAAAGTCTTTCATATAATAGTATATGGTTAGATAAGGGTGTAAAATTGTCTTTGCATTAAAATAATTAACTTCATTTTTTGTACCAACAATATACACTAGGTAAATTAGTTGATGATTGCATTTGGCTAGGGTTAAATAAGTTTTTGTTCACGAATAGAATTTTGATTTACAGCTTATTAAATTTTTCTTTTGGTTTGAGTCTTTGATAATTTTTTTTTTTGTTTTAACTAGTGTTAAGTTAGACAGTTAAAAAATAAGAGACGAAAATTAGGCGAATCTCATTATAATTTAGTCAAAAACAGACTTTAAAATCGTAGTTAAATCGGTTTGATAGGTTTGACAACTATTAAAATTTTGACTATGTTTGACTAAATTACATAAGAGCTCACTTACATTTTGTCCATTACGTCATTTTTTAATTTTTTAACTTAATGGCAGTGATTAAAATCAAAAAGTGTTTTTATATCAAGGACTTGAAAAAAAATGTAATAAGATGCACGATTTATAAAGACAATAACTTATTTAACTCTTGCATTTATTGCATTGACACACGTACACTTGCATAAACATTAACAGTTCACATCACATGCAAGTTGAATTTAATCATAAGTTGTTTTACATCATTTGCGGTGTATACATGCATTTTAATATGGCTTATATCCAAACACGAGATAACATCTTACGTTCAGTTTTTGAAAACAGCCGTATACCTTCGCTCTCTTTTTTTTTTTTTT
>QANU01102617.1:0-12905 GCA_003254905.1 Nissolia schottii | reverse complement strand
AAGAAAAAAAAATACACAAGACAGAATTATTTTTTCTTTTCTCACTATTTTTTTCTTACTCGCACCATAAATCTTAACTTTGGTACGCAGTACAAATGAGTATGCATCTCTATTTATAGATTTTATTTTGAATTTAATTGTATGATGACACATAAATAAAATGAGTTGAGTATTTTTCTTATTATTTTAGAAATCTTCTAAATAACATCACATAATTAGTTGACAATGTAATAAGTGAATAATGAAATAATTATATTTGTATGTATAAGTTGGCTCTTATTTTTATTTTACACTTTATATATTCAACTCATAGATGATTTTTGTATGCATTTATCTATGGTGTGGAGTTAATACTATGTTCAAAATATGATATATAAATAAAGGCGTATACTCATTTGTGGTGTGTACTAAAATTAAAGCTTTTTTGTGTGAATTAGAGGAAAAAAATAAGTGTGAAAAAAATAAAGGTAATTTCGTCTTATATTAGAGTAATGAGTTATTTCATTAGCTATTTAACTAGCCTAGCTTAGCTTAGAAGTTAGTTGTTAGTTATGTTCAATTAGCCATTCATAACAGAATTCTGTTATGCTGCTATGTTGGCAACATGTATATAATGAATGGCTTGCAGTCCAAGCAACCCAACCAATTCATTCCAATTCATTCCAGTTTCTTCACTCTCTCATTTATCTCATCTTTCTCAAGCTTAATATGGTATCACGAGATTTTTTTTCTGCAATTTCTCTTTCTTCAAATTCTATCTTCAATGCTGTGAATTTTTCTCTGAAATTCTGTTCTTGATCTATCTTTGATCATGCTGAATTTTCTGAGTTTTTCACAAAGCATTTGAAGCAATCACTCGAGTTCTCAGTTCTTGATCGATTTCATCAAGTTCTTTGAAGAATTCACTAGTGATTGTGCAGATTTTCTCTGCATTTCTGCAATTCTCTAGTTTCAGGTTTGCAAATTCTGCAATTCTGCAATTTTTTTCTTCCTGCATCCCTTTCTTTCTTTTCTTCTGCATCGATGGCAACTCAGAGTTTAGAGGACTTTACCAATCCCTACTCCATCCTGTCCTCCGATGGACCTAGCTTGTTGTTGGTCTCACAACAATTGAATGGAGAAAATTTCCATTTTTGGTTCCGAGCCATGAAAATGGCACTAATTGCCAAGAATAAATTGGCCTTTGTTGATGGATCTTTGCCAAGGCCGGAAAATGATCCTGTGCTCATGGCCTCTTGGGATAGGATCCATAGCATTGTATGCTCATGGCTTCTTAATTCTGTGACCAAAGAAATTTCAGCCAACATCATTGCCCACTCCACTGCAGCTGATATATG
This sequence comes from Nissolia schottii, assembly GCA_003254905.1. Lineage (NCBI taxonomy): Eukaryota > Viridiplantae > Streptophyta > Magnoliopsida > Fabales > Fabaceae > Nissolia > Nissolia schottii. The sequence goes on along the minus strand of QANU01102617.1, from coordinate 11,568 downwards.
GCAAGACATCCAAGATAGGTTCCAACAGGGAAATGGCCCAAGAATGTTTGAACTCAAGACGGAATTGGCAAATACTCAGCAAGGTATGCTGTCTGTAACTCAGTATTATACAAAATTGAAGTTCTTATGGATTGAATTAGGCGAATATAGGCCTTTACTGTCATGTAATTGTGATGGCACTAAACAATTCCTGAAGTATCTTGAGACAGAATGTGTTATCAGTTTCTTAATGGGTTTAGAGGACTCATATTCAGCTATAAGGGGTCAGATTCTTTTGATGGATCCTATACCTCCCATCAATAAGGTGTTCTCCTTAGTCATTCAAGAAGAGAGACAGAGGTCTGTTGGGGCTGCTGGTTCTCAAGCTGCTTTTGCTGTGAAGGATACTTAAGAGAGCAAGAAAGATAGGCCAAAATGTGCAAATTGTGGAGTGCTTGGTCACACCAAAGAGCAGTGTTACAAGATTATTGGCTACCCTCCTCACTACAAGAAGGGCAAGCACAAGTCCAACAACAACAATTCAGCACATCAGGTGGCTGAGATTCCCGCTTCTGCAGGTCCTGCTATTCCACAGCAACTCAACAATTCTCACATTCAGCAATTGATGGCTCTACTCTCTGCTAAAATGGCTGCAGCTGCTGATCCTAAGGTGGACAACTCAAAGGACAACACCGTAGGTACTATCCTATCCACAATTGACCATACCTATGTTGGCCAAGTCTTGTCTGCATGCTATACTTTAGTTCAGTCTCCTGCATCCAAATGGATTTTGGATTCAGGTGCCACCAGTCACATAACCTGCTCTCTTACAAATTTCACCCCAACTAAGACTATCTCCAATTCCTTTGTCTCATTACCTAACACTCAGAAAGTAAGGGTTCATGCAATTGGCACTGTTGCATTGTCACAATGTCTAGAATTACACAATGTCTTATACATTCTTGAGTTTCATGTTAACCTCATTTCTATAGCTGCATTGTTGAAACAAGCTGCTTACACAGTAACTTTCACCTCAAATGAATGTTTGATAAGGATCTCAGTAGCCTCAAGGTGATTGGAAGGGCTGAGCTCCTTGGAGGTCTATATTTCTTCAAGGAGGATACAACTCACAACAGCAGTTCACTTTCTAATCCTATTTTTTCAGCTTCCAATAATGCACTGAATTGTATTAATTCAGTCTCTCATTCAATTTGGCATTCTAGATTAGGACATCTTTCAAATAAAGTGCTACATACACTTCCTTTTTCTGGTTTGAGATGCATTTCAGATCATAACATTTGTACCATTTGTCCTCTTGCCAAAATGAAAAAATTGCCTTATGTTTCACATAATCATTTAGCTGATAATGCTTTTGATTTAATTCATTGTGACATTTGGGGTCCATTTCATTCTCCAACTTATCATGGCCATAGGTATTTCCTTACAATTGTGGATGATAGCACTAGATTTACTTGGACTTACTTGTTGAAAACAAAATCAGAAGCTACTCACACACTAATCAATTTCATTGTGATGATTGAGACTCAATTTCATCAAGTGATCAAGCAGGTTGGAGTGATAATGCTAGAGAATTGGCCTTAACCTCCTTTCTACAATCAAAAGGTATTCTTCATCAATTTTCCTGTGTTCAAGCCCCTCAACAGAATTCGGTGGTTGAAAGGAAACAGCAGCACCTTTTGAGTGTTGCAAGGGCCTTGTTTTTTCAATCAAAGGTTCCACTATGCTTTTGGCGAGATTGTGTTGCCACTGCCACTCAAATTATCAACTGGATTCCTGCTAAGCTTCTGCATTTTGAATCTCCTTATCAGAAATTATATGCCCAAATGCCTCCTTATGAGTCTTTAAGAGTGTTTGGCTGTTTATGTTTTGCCTCCACTCTTACTGCACATAGAACCAAATTTGAACCAAGAGCCATGCCTGCAGTGTTTGTTGGTTACCCTGGTGGTTATAGAGGTTATAAGTTGTACAACCTTCAGTCAAAGGAGTTTTTTATCTCACGAGATGTTGTTTTTCATGAGACCATTTTTCCATTTCAGCTGCACTCTACAGACTCCAGACCTGATCCTTTCCCCGATTCTGTAATCCCATTACCACAGCAGGACATTGATGTTCCACAGCAGCCCACTCCACCACAACCCCCACAGCAGGTCCCTGATGTTACTCCTCAGCTTCCACCTGTGAGGAGATCTATCAGGCAATCCAGACTACCTCAGTACTTGTCACAGTATCAATGCAATTCTGTTGCTGACCAGAATTCCATTTCAGCTTTTTTTTTTCTTATGACCGACTACAGCCCTCATNAATAATTGAACTTTGAGTGTTTTTATTAAGAGAAAAAATTGAGTAATTTAAAGAAATTTTTTTTAAAAATTATTGCAATGAGTCAACATAATCGAAAGAATGTAACAATGGATTCACAATTACATATTGTCCAATGAGTTATGTCTAGAGATAATTTAGACTTGATTTGGTAATGTTATAACTTTTTAAAGAGTTGTTGAGCTCTTTGACTCTCCAAAAGTTGCTCTCAAAAAGTCATAACAATATTATTTAGTAAAAAAATAAAAAAAATAGCACTCAATAAACAGAAGTCAAAAGAGAAGTGTTTGGTAAATATATTATAAATCTGATTTTTATATCTAAAATTACTATAATAAACATAAACATAAAATAGAGTAATAACGATCATTAAAATCTTGGGTTATATTTGTATTTTAACGTTTAGAGAGCACAAATCAGCTCTAAAAAACTACTCTTGAGAGCTCTCAAGAACACCTTCTGGCTTTTTAAAAGCCAACCACATAAGCACATATTATTAGAGTAATGAGTTATTTCATTAGCTATTTAACTAGCCTAACTTAGCTTAGAAGTTAGTTGTTAGTTATGTTCAATTAGCCATCCATAACAGAATTCTGTTATGCTGTTTTTGCTATGCTGTTATGTTGATAACATGTATATAAGGAATGGCTTGCAATACAAGCAACCCAACCAATTCATTCAAATTCATTCCAGTTCATTCACTCTCTCATTTCTCTCATCTTTCACAAGCTTAATATGGTATCACGAGACTTTCTTTTCCGCGATTTCTTCTTCTTCAAATTCTATCTTCAGTGCTGCGAATTTTTCTCTGAAATTCTGTTCTTGATCTATCTTTGATCATGCTGAATTTTTCGAGTTTTTCAAAAAGCACTTGAAGCAATCACGCGAGTTCTCAGTTCTTGATCGATTTCATCAAGTTCTTTGAAGAATTCACTAGTGATTGTGCAGATTTCCTCCGCATTTCTGCATTTATCTGGATTCAGGTTTGCAAACTCTGCAATTCTGCAATTTCTTTTTCTTCCTTCCTACATCGATGGCCACTCAGAGTTTAGAGGATTTCACCAATCCCTACTCCATCCTGTCCTCCGATGGACCTAGCCTGCTGCTGGTCTCACAACAATTGAATGGAGAAAATTTCCATTTCTGGTTCCGAGCCATGAAAATGGCACTAATTGCCAAGAATAAATTGGCTTTTGTTGATGGATCTTTGCCAAGGCCGGACAATGATCCTGTGCTCATGGCTTCTTGGGATAGGATCAATAGCATTGTATGCTCATGGCTTCTTAATTCTATGACCAAAGAAATTTCAGCCAGCATCATTGCCCACTCCACTGCAGCTGATATATGGCAGGACATCCAAGATAGGTTCTAACAGGGAAATGGCCCAAGAATGTTTGAACTCAAGAAGGAATTGGCCAATACTCAGCAAGGTATGCTGTCTGTAACTCAGTATTACACCAAATTGAAGTCCTTATGGACTGAATTAGGCGAATATAGACCTTTATTGTCATGTAACTGTGATGGCACTAAACAATTCCTGAAGTATCTTGGGACAGAATCTGTTATCAGTTTCTTAATGGGTTTAGAGGACTCATATTCAGCTATAAGGGGTCAGATTCTTTTGATGGACCCTATACCTCCCATCAATAAGGTGTTTTCCTTAGTCATTCAAGAAGAGAGACAGAGGTCTGTTGGGGCTCCTGGTTCTCAGGCTGTTTTTGCTGCGAAGGATACTCAAGAGAGCAAGAAAGATAGGCCAAAATGTGCAAATTGTGGAGTGCTCGGTCACACAAAAGAGCAGTGTTACAAGATTATTGGCTACCCACTTCACTACAAGAAGGGCAAGCACAAGTCCAACAACAACAATTCAGCACACCAAGTGGTTGAGATTCCAGCTTCTGCAGGTTCTGCTGTTTCACAGCAACTCAACAATTCTCACATTCAGCAATTGATGGCTCTACTCTCTGCTTAAATGGCTGCAGCTGCTGATCCTAAGGCGGAAAATCCAAAGGACATCACTCCAAGTACTATCCTATCCACAATTGACCACACCTATGTTGGCCAAGTCTTGTCTACATGCTATACTTTAGTTCAGTCCCCTGCATCCAAATGGATTTTGGATTCAGGTGCCACCAGCCACATAATCTGTTCTCTTACAAATTTCAGCCCAACTAAAACCATCTCTAATTCCTTTGTCTCATTGCCTAACTCTCAAAAGGTAAAGGTTCATGCAATTGGCACTGTTGCTTTGTCACAATGTCTAGAACTACACAATGTCTTATACATCCCTGAATTTCATGTTAACCTCATTTCTATAGCTGCATTATTGAAACAAGGTGCTTACACAGTAAATTTCACCTCAAATGAATGTGTGATACAGGATCTCAACAGCCTCAAGGTGATTGGAAGGGCTGAGCTCCTTGGAGGTCTATATTTCTTCAAGGAGGATACAGCTCACAACAGCAGTTCCCTTTCTAATTCTGTTTTTTCAGCTTCCAATAATGCACTGAATTGTATTAATTCGGTCTCTCATTCAATTTGGCATTCTAGATTAGGACATCTTTCAAATAAAGTGCTATATACACTTCCTTTTCTGGTTTGAAATGCAGTTCAGATCATAACATTTGTACCATTTGTCCTCTTGCCAAAATGAAAAAATTGCCTTATGTTTCACATAATCATTTAGCTGATAATGCTTTTGATTTAATTCATTGTGACATTTGGGGTCCATTTCATTCTCCAACTTATCATGGCCATAGGTATTTCCTTACAATTGTGGATGATAGCACTAGATTCACTTGGACTTACTTATTGAAAACACAATCCGAAGCTACTCACACACTAATCAATTTCATTGTGATGATTGAGACTCAATTTCATCAAGTAATCAAGCAGGTTAGGAGTGATAATGCTAGAGAATTGGCCTTAACCTCCTTTCTACAATCAAAAGGTATTCTTCATCAGTTTTCCTGTGTTCAAGCCCCTCAACAGAATTCGGTGGTTGAAAGGAAACACCAGCACCTCTTGAATGTGGCAAGGGCCTTGTTTTTCCAATCAAAGGTTCCCCTATGCTTTTGGGGAGACTGTGTTGCCACTGCCACTCAAATTATCAACTGGATTCCTGCTAAGCTTCTGCAATTTAAATCTCCTTATCAGAAATTATATGCTAGGCTGCCTCCTTATGAGTCTTTAAGAGTGTTTGGATGTTTATGTTTTGCCTCCACTCTTGTTGCACATAGAACCAAGTTTGAGCCAAGAGCTGTGCCTGCAGTGTTTGTTGGTTACCCTGCTGGTTATAGAGGTTATAGGTTGTACAACCTTCAGTCAAAGGAGTTTTTTATCTCACGAGATGTTGTCTTTCATGAGACCATTTTTCCATTTCAGCTACACTCTACAGACTCCAGACCTGATCCTTTCCCTGATTCTGTAATCCCATTACCACAGCAGGCCATTGATGTTCCACAGCAGCCTAATCCATCATCACCTTCACAGCAGGTTCCTGATGCTACTCCTCAGCCTCCACCTGTGAGGAGATCCACCAGACAGTCCAGACTTCCTCAGTACTTGTCACAGTATCAATGCAATTCTGTTGGTGACCAGAATTCCATTTCAGCTTTTTTTTCTTATGACCGACTACAGCCCTCATACAAGCACTTTGTAATGCAAGTGGATGCCATCCCTGAACTGAACTTCTATCATCAGGCAGTGGTTTACCCTGAATGGAGGCAAGCTATGAAGGAAGAAATAGAGGCAATGGAATCAAATAATACTTGGGATTTAGTTCCCTTACCTGAAGGAAAACACAAAATTGGCTGTCGATGGGTCTACAAAGTCAAGCACAAAGCAGATGGGAGCATTGATAGATACAAGGCCAGATTGGTTGCCAAGGGGTACACCCAATAGGCTGGAATTGATTTCCAAGAAACCTTTTCTCCTGTAGCCAAGCTCACCTCAGTCAAAGTTCTTCTCACTATAGCTGCCATCAAAGGTTGGCATTTCCTACAATTAGATGTCAACAATGCCTTTTTGAATGGTGATCTTGTAGAGGAAGTTTACATAGAGAAGCCTCTAGGTTATCACAAAGAGGGGGAGCATCTTGTATGCAAACTCAAAAAATCCATTTATGGCCTTAGACAAGTATCTCGACAATGGTTCCACAAATTCTCATCTTCCCTCTTAAGCAGTGGCTTTGTTCAGTCAAAGAGTGATTACTCTTTGTTTACTCAAGGTTCTGGAGACCAATTGATCATTTTGTTGGTGTATGTCGATGACATCATTGTGGCTGGTGCATCTAAGGACAGAATCACACAGGTCCAGCAGCAGCATGAGTCTCTTTTCAAATTGAAAGTCCTTGGTGACCTCAAGTACTTTCTAGGATTAGAAATTGCCAAATCCTCTGTTGGAATTATGCTCTCACAGCATAAATATACACTGAACTTGTTGGAAGACACAGGTTTTTTGGATGCCAAACATGCAGCATTGCCTATGGAACCTAAGCTCACCTTGTCTATTGATGATGGTGATGCCTTGAGGGATCCATCTCAATATTGAAGGATGATTGGTAGGTTGATGTACCTAACAATCTCTAGGCCGAATATATGCTATGCTGTCAACAAATTGAGTCAATACATGTCCAATCCCAAGACCCCTCACTTGCAGGCCTTACACCATTTGCTCAGGTACCTGAAGAAGTCACCAGGGCAAGGCATTCTATTTTCTGCAAAATGTGAGCTGAGGTTACAGGCATATGTGGATGCGGATTGGGGTGGATGCAAGGATACTAGGCGCAGCACCACAGGATTCTGTGTATTTGTTGGTGATTCATTGGTCTCATGGTGTTCAAAGAAGCAACCCACCGTGTCCAGGTCTTCAGCTGAGGCCGAGTACAGGGCACTAGCAAGTGAAACCAGTGAACTTGTTTGGCTCCAAAGTTTCCTCCAAGACTTAGAGATTAAAATTGGCCATGCTTGTGTTTATTGTGACAGCCAAGCAGCCATTGCTATTGCCTCAAATCCAGCCTTCCATGAGCGCTCAAAGTACATAGAAATTGATTGCCATTTCACAAGGGAAAAGGTGAATAAAGGTGCCATCACACTCATCCATGTCAAGAGTAAAGATCAAGTTGCAGACCTCTTGACCAAAGCAATTCCACGACCTCTATTTGAGCACTTAGTCTCCAAGTTGGGAACATTAAATATATATTCTCCAACTTTAGGGGGAGTATTAGAGTAATGAGTTATTTCATTAGCTATTTAACTAGCCTAGCTTAGCTTAGAAGTTAGTTGTTAGTTATGTTCAATTAGCCATTCATAACAGAATTCTGTTATGCTGCTATGTTGGCAACATGTATATAATGAATGGCTTGCAGTCCAAGCAACCCAACCAATTCATACCAATTCATTCCNGTCCAGACTTCCTCAGTACTTGTCACAGTATCAATGCAATTCTGTTGGTGACCAGAATTCCATTTCAGCTTTTTTTTCTTATGACCGACTACAGCCCTCATACAAGCACTTTGTAATGCAAGTGGATGCCATCCCTGAACTGAACTTCTATCATCAGGCAGTGGTTTACCCTGAATGGAGGCAAGCTATGAAGGAAGAAATAGAGGCAATGGAATCAAATAATACTTGGGATTTAGTTCCCTTACCTGAAGGAAAACACAAAATTGGCTGTCGATGGGTCTACAAAGTAAAGCACAAGGCAGATGGGAGCATTGATAGATACAAGGCCAGATTGGTTGCCAAGGGGTACACTCAACAGGCTGGAATTGATTTCCAAGAAAATTTTTCTCCAGTAGCCAAACTCACCTCGGTCAGAGTTCTTCTCACTATAGCTGCCATCAAAGGTTGGCATTTTCTACAATTAGATGTCAACAATGCCTTTTTGAATGGTGACCTTGTAGAGGAAGTTTACATGGAGAAGCCTCTAGGCTATCACAAAGAGGGGGAGCATCTAGTATGCAAACTCAAAAAATCCATTTATGGCCTTAGACAAGCATCTAGGCAATGGTTCCACAAATTTTCATCTTCCCTCTTAAGCAGTGGTTTTGTCCAGTCAAAGAGTGATTACTCTTTGTTCACTCAAGGTTCTGGAGATCAATTGATCATCTTGTTGGTATATGTTGATGACATCATTGTGGCTGGTGCATCTAAGGACAGAATCACACAGGTTCAGCAGCAGCTTGAGTCTCTTTTCAAATTGAAAGTCCTTGGTGACCTCAAGTACTTTCTAGGATTAGAGATTGCCAAGTCCCCTGCTGGCATTATGCTCTCCCAGCATAAATATACACTAAACTTGTTGGAGGACACGGGTTTTTTGGATGCCAAACCTGAAGCATTGCCTATGGAACCTAAGCTTAGCCTGTCTATTGATGATGGTGATGCCTTGAGAGATCCATCTCAATATCGAAGGATGATTGGTAGGTTGATGTACTTAACAATCTCTAGGCCAGATATATGCTATGCTATCAACAAATTGAGTCAATACATGTCCAATCCCAAGACCCCTCACTTGCAGGCCTTACATCATCTGCTTAGATACCTGAAAAGGTCACCAGGGCAAGGCATTCTTTTTTCTGCCAAATCTGAGCTGCGGTTACAGGCATATGTGGATGCGGATTGGGGTGGCTGCAAGGATACTAGGCGCAGCACCACCGGATTCTGTGTGTTTGTTGGTGATTCATTGGTCTCATGGCGTTCAAAGAAGCAGCCCACTGTGTCCAGGTCTTCAGCTGAGGCCGAGTACAGGGCACTAGCAAGTGTAACCAGTGAACTTGTTTGGCTCCAGAGTTTCCTCCAAGACTTTGAGATTAAAATTGGCCATGCTTGTGTTTATTGTGACAGCCAAGCAGCCATTGCTATTGCCTCAAATCCAGCCTTCCATGAGCGCTCGAAACACATAGAAATTGATTGCCATTTCACAAGGGAAAAGGTGAATGAAGGTGCCATCACACTCATCCATGTCAAGAGTAAAGATCAAGTTGCTGATCTCTTGACCAAAGCAATTCCACGACCTCTATTTGAGAACTTAGTTTCCAAGTTGGGAACATTAAATGTATATTCTCCAACTTGAGGGGGAGTATTAGAGTAATGAGTTATTTCATTAGCTATTTAACTAGCCTAGCTTAGCTTAGAAGTTAGTTGTTAGTTATGTTCAATTAGCCATCCATAACAGAATTCTGTTATGCTGTTTTTGTTATGCTGTTATGTTGATAACATGTATATAAGGAATGGCTTGCAATACAAGCAACCCAACCAATTCATTCCAATTCATTCCAGTTCCTTCACTCTCTCATTTCTCTCATCTTTCACAAGCTTAATACATATGTTTTTTGTTTACCAAATACAAAAAGTTGGCTTATGTTTTTTTGAGAGCAAGAGCATCCCGTCGAAAAGCGTCACCAAACCAAGTTGTAATCTGAATATGACTCTCAAATTGACCAAATGTTGTTTTTCCTTCTCCCTCAGTGCATAAAATGAACAACACAATTGAATTTTTATAGGAGAGCAAGAGTGCTAGAACGAGTTGGACATGGACGAAAAAAAAACGCCTAAATCAAATTGCTGCAACCCAATTTAGTGTGTGAAATCACCTAGACCTCGCCACATAAAAGCTAACATGTCAGGAAAAACCAATTTCGGGTTGCAGCAACCCCATTTTGATTCTCCAATGCCATACGTCCGTAAATGTAGAGAAAACATCATACATCAATTATATTTCTCTATATTTCCAATATAGCAATAAATTTTTTTGGCAACGACACTTTTCTTATATTATATATAGAGATCAATTTTTATGTATTGTTGGTGTAAAAAATGTTTTACATTATCATTCCATCATACATTATTATTTGTGAGACTCTTAAAATAATATATTAAAGTAGAAAAAAAAAGGTTCCTTATATGCCAACATATAAATAATTGCATGACAATATAAATCTTTTGAAATTTCAAAATTGAACTAAGAAATTGATTAAAAGAATCGGAGAAATCTCTCTCTCTCTATATAAAAACCCTTTACAATCTATTTTTTGTTTAAATAAGAAAAAGAGTGACAAGTGTCTTTCTTTTTGAAGCATGCAAAAAAAAAGTGTGACAAAATGTCATGCTCCCGACCATTAATTAGCCATATAAATAGCTACCTGATCGTAATGAAACTATTGGCGGTTTCAAGGTTGATTTTATTTATATCCTTTACAATATAAACTTACAACATGCGTTTCAATTTGTCCACTTGCATTTAAAAATGTTCTTCTGAGACATGACCACTTTTCAATAGAGAAATTAAGGAATCTTTTCTGTGTTAAAAGAATTTTCTTTGGACTAAAGACGAAATAAAAGAATTTCATTGACGTGCTATACGAAGACAGTAGTTGTCTATATAATTAAATTTATATTATTATTATTATTACTATTATATAAAGGGATTTTTTTTTTCTCACTGAATATTCTTTTTTTTTTCCTTTTATAAAAGACGCTGAGCATTAATTACAAAGTTGTCTGTATAAGCTTGCAAAATGGCGATTCAATTTAATTTTGTGAAAAGCTAGTTTCGTTTAAGCTGCTTTTTTTTTCCTTTTCTTTTCTGTTTCCCTTTTGTTGTAATACATATACCCAACCCACGATTTTGTGTCTTCACTATCAAACAACGATAAACGATACAAATTATAGCAGCATTCACGAGTGGTTTTCTTTTGTGTTTAGATTTTGCACTTATATATACATGTAAATATTTTTTTAATATCAATATTTAGTAGATTGAAATAATTTGATGCTTGTTCTTTCTAATCAAAGTGCCAAATTAGTAAAAAGGCAAAAAAGTCTCAAATTAATTAATATTTTGTGAATAAAAAAAATCTAATGCTAAGAGATCTTTATCTTTAGTGAGAACACGTAGCTCAAGTGATTAATTGAGTTTCGGCTAATTCTAAATACTAAAAATTTAGACAATAAATATATTTTATACACTAAGGATGGCCTAGCTGCACGACGTATTATGATCAAAGTATCAGACAAAGTATAATGATATGAGTTTAATTATTATGTACTAATAGTAAAGTTGTTGAGATTTTGACTAAAATATTATAATTTTATGAGCTTAAAGAGGTCAGTCGATCTTACTATTATCACTTAAATCAAACGAACCTATGATTTAATTCACGTTATGATTTCACATTTTACGTTTTTATTTGGGTTAATTAAGTTTTTAGTCCCTGTAATTTGAGAAAGTTTGGTTTTGGTCCCTCTG
>QANU01102613.1:110999-243213 GCA_003254905.1 Nissolia schottii | reverse complement strand
CGGGTAAACAGTTAGCTAGGGTGTTTCATAATGGATTGGAGGGCTTTTGACCTAGCCCCCCGTCCCAAAGATGTCATGAGATCCATTCCAAGGCCTTTTGACTAGCTATGGAGTCTTGAGAACCAACCAACAAATACGCCCTCGCACATGGGCTGGTAACAGCAACAGCAGAGGCCCTCAGACAAGTCTTAGGGCATATATGATATGTCCCCTGATGGCCTGCTGAGGAAGCAAACGGAATGCAAGCTATTTGCACACTTTCAGGGGGCTTTCCTACTGGCCTAGGGGAGGGGAAAGAAAGAAGGTTTTTTGTTTGTACTAGGATTTGAGTAAAAGATAGTGCATTGGGCAGAAGTGAAAGGGACGTGAGCTGGCTGGGCTACACTCTCAAGGACCCAGGCAGCCAGGGCCTTGACCTGCAGCCCCTAAAAGTGAAACCTCCAGCAGGGAGTCCAAGGAGGCAGGAGGAATCTGAGGAAAGAGAAAAAAAATGAGGGAAAGGAAGAGAGGAAAAAACAAGATTTAAGGAGAAAGGGAATCAGGGGGAAGGGGAACGAAAAAACTAAGCAAGAAGAAGAGAGAATACACATTCACCATAGCCATTATAGCAAAAAACCAGAAATACCCCTTTCCCCGCACCAAAGGGCATACGCGAAAACTGATTGGTTCTCAAGCTCCATAGATCAAACCACCCACACAAGGGCTTGGGCTGGTGGACAAGGTTGTTCACCCCTCACCATCCAACCCTTATAGACCACATTTCACTTCCTTTCACCTTTTTTTCTTTCCTTTATTCCCAAAGCAAGCTTACAAATCCAAAATCTCATCTTTCTCATATTCATTTCTATGTTTTAAACTTGTTTCATCAAAACGCTTTAAATCACTCTAACAAGAGATTTGCTCGAGTGAGAATCTTCCACATCCTTATCTACTAACTGTATCATACCAAATATCATTCTTTAAAGTATTGGTAAGTCGATAAGTAAATTTAAGAGTTAGGCCATTCAATCACATTACTTATTAGATAGACGAAAAGACAGAGGACAAAGAAAGGTCAATTGTCCTTTGTACTCGAAATGGTTTTGGAATTATCACATATGGACATGGTATGAGGAGTACAGATGGGTACGTAGGCCCCTTTTCCTCTAAGATATTATACTAGTTTTCGATTTGATTTTTTATTTTTCTAAAATGTGCTTTAGGTCTTAGTTATTAAGTTATATAAAATTTGGTAATGTACATTTACATTGTATAATTTTTATTATAGATTCAGAGTAATAATATAGTAACATCAAAATGTTTAATTAATTTATTTTATATAAAAATTATAAGATAATTTTTTGATAATTTTTTAAAAGGCTTAAAGTCAATAAGTATAAGATGAAACTATTTACTGAGACTTAACAATACTCGACCCAAGAAGGTCATGTTTTGTTAAAAACTTTTGAAAGAAAAACTCAATAGATTTTATAAGATTTGAGAACTCAATTTATAAGGATACCATGAAATAATTGCTCATTAGTGTCCAATTTTATTTTCACTTTTACCCTTATGATTATATTTTATAATAACTACTCACTATAAACTACTTATCTTTATGGTTATCATTAAAAATAACTACTCTCTAAAAAAAATATTTACTTGACAAGCACAAAATGTTTATCAAGCTACACTACTAATCATAAAATAAATTATTTTAATTAGATTAAGTAAAAGTCTTATCGGTCTTATATCTTAGAGACGTATCAAATAATTGATCTTGAAATAATAGTTAGGAAATTATTTAAAAAATGTATAAAATTAAACTAAAATTTTCTATATTTTAATTTTTGTTTTATTCTTTAACTAATGCTCTTCTATAACACGTTAAAAAAACTAGTAGAATTGGGTTAGGTGTCAATGATTTTGCCACTACTTCCTGCCTAGCTGATCAGGAAAAACAATGATCTCAAATTGGGACAAAACAACAAAAGCTATTTTAATTTTGCACAAAATTTGGCGGTGAAAAGGCGTCAAACTTAGGGGGATAAGGCATGATTCTAGTCCATTTCATACCCAATGAGAGAAAGCAAAACTACATGCGCTCTTTCTCACAAAATTAGGCGTTGAAAATGCGTCAAACATAAAGGGGATAGGGCATGTGCATGAACTCTACTCCATTCCATTTCATATTTCCAATGAAAGAAAATAAATTGGCACATGTAAGTGGATTGGCAATGCTTGCTCTTCTTTTTACCCGAACCGTCCATAATCGGCTCTAAACACTTGCAGCAATGATGTGGAGGAGACTATTGTATGATTGAGACACTTTAGATATTAAAAAAAGAGGAGACACTTTAATTTTTCGTTTCATTTTCTTCTTTACAAGATGTTATAGAGAGCATGGACATGAACAAAGACAAGGTATGTGATATTCTTTCTTCTTTAACATTCATCTCTAGTCTAATGTGTTCTATTTGTTTTGTAATGTTTTGTTTAGGCGTGGTGTAATGTTTGTTTCTGTGTAGTCTAATATTTATTTATGAGTGTTGTATTGTTTGTTTTATTTTTCATTTCTCTTTCTTCCTTCTCCTCTTCCTCCTTATCCCCTTCTTCTTTGTTTCTGTTGTTTTCTTCATTTCATTTTCGTTTTCTTCCTCGCAAGACATTATGGAACGCAGGGACAGGGACAAGGACAAGGTATGTGATATCTCTCTTCTTTATCATTATCTCTGATCTAAGGTGTTCTATGTGTTTTGTAATATTTGTTTCAGTGTGATGTAGTGTTTATTTTTGTAGTTCGTAATATTTGTTTGTGTGGTGTAATGTTTGTTTCTTTGTGATGTAGTGTTTGTTTTTAAATGTCATAATCTTTATTTCTCAGTGTCGTAATATTTGTTTCTGTGTAGTGTAATATTTGTTTATGAGTGTTGTAATGTTTGTCTCTATGTAGTGTAATGTTTATCTCTGCACACATTTTAGGGTTTGAGTGGGGAAAATGGCCCTCCTGCTTTATCTCTATTTAATATTTAGGACCACTTGCTTTATCTCTACTTTAATTCTTAGGACCACTTTGTATTTATTTATTTTTACTAAAGAATGAATACATACTATGTATTTTTGTCTTAAAAAAACTAGGTGTTGTTAGTTGGAGCGGAAGGGGTTTAAATCCATAAAATTGTGGTCCCAATGAATCACAAGGGGTTTCACTTAAGCACTTGATTATAGCTCTAGAGGTTAGTCTTTCTATGGTATAACAAGGTATATTTTAAATAAAATAAAATAAAATAGATTAGATGTTGCATCAGAAGAAAGGAGAGGAATTTTCTTGGAAACAAGATAGGGTTGTACAATGTCCCATCACCTAGCTAGCTATATATGTTGAAGAACTACCATCACCAATCACCATGACCATGTGTCTGCTTGTCTTTCATCAAAACATGGGAAACACTGAGCTGGACTTTGTGTTTTTTAGTCCAAGCCATTGAACCTAACTGGCATGCTGGTGATCGATAGAATATGCCTGTCATCGCAATCTTCATGCACGTTAGGAAGGCATCAACATCTTCCTCAAATTCAATATAGGTTCTGGAAAATTGGAAGCTATGTATAGTCTGTAGTGTAGATATAAAATATTTTTTATTATTGAGTATCGTGTTGACTCACGCTATATACATCATCGAGTGGAATTTAAATAAGGGGTGAGTTCTATTGAAATCTTATTCAATAATAAATTAATGAAATGTGAGTCGATATAATATCACATATTAAATGAATCGATATAACGCAACTCTTTCACTACATGACATTGACATTAATTAGATCCCTACACCCGTATATATGTGTGTCTGTCCGTAATGCGATTTAGAGATAGACTACATATGCCTATAACGATTCGTCCATTGTAGAGTCTACATATATCATAATGATTGAAGAAGAAAAATAAAGAACGAAAATTTTGATTAAAAAGCTGGCGGCTATTTAAAAAAAAAAGGTTTTCACAGCACAAATGGCAAAAATTCAGCGCTTCAATTATTTTCATTTTGTTGCATTAAAATAATAATTTAATTGGAATAATGTAAAAAAGTTTTATATTATCATTTATTTATATACTAACATATTAATAAATATAATTGATTATTACATTCATTACTTAAAAAGTCATCTAATGAAAGGAATTGAGTGAACATTAGTAAAATCTTTCACACTATTAATATATCAAAATAAAACTCTTGAAATAATTAATCATCATAAAATTTTTAATAAGTGCAATATATATAATGGTATAATATTATCTTTGTACAAAATATTAATGAATAACAACAAAAAAAAAAAAATTAAAGCAGGCAGGTGCAACCATACCTTATATAATACAATTTTTTAAGGTGGCGAATTATACAAATTAAAATGGCCCCGTTGTTCCCTAACCAAATCGCAATGGAAAACATTTTATATTGTATTACTATAATTGCATGATCATTATGCATGTTTATATAGCGCTGAAACACGTGCAACAAATCTTCTATGTAACCTATGTACTAATTTATAGGATAAATTCAACGGCCATTTTATTTATACTAGCTTGCTTTGTGTTTATCAAGTATAAAACATAAAAAATAACACAAAAGAAAGACAAAATAAATACTAGAATCAGGAAGAGATTAACATAAAAATGTAGGTGGTTGAATTTTAAAATAGTGTAAACTTTCTTTAGATATTTTTTTAAAAGTAGTTGCAAATAAAATAAAATGAAAACTGAGATACATAGATAGGGATAAAAGGAGAAAAAAAGTTGGGCACCAAAAAGGGTAAATATATTGGGAAATTCATTTTATTTAGTTGTATATATGGACAATTTCTTTACACAAGTACAAGCATTTCGTTATATAACCATCGTTTAGCAGCGGTTTTAAAACCGCCACAAATTGGATGATAGTGGCAGTTGTACCAGTACCAAACTACTGCAAAATGGTTTTATAACAAATGTATAGGCAGCCGTTTTGAAAACTGCCCGTAAATGATTTTGTGGCGATTTCAAATTGCTTGTAAACAATGAAAATTGCCGCTAAACGTATTTTTTGGTGTAGTGTTATTTGGTAGTTAACATGAAAATGAAAGGGAAAAAAAGCGAAGGAAGACGAAGGGGAAAATAGGGAAGAAATTTAGGTGGTTTTTCTTCCTCATTTGGGAATGCAAATAGATAAGGGAAGGAAAGCGAAGGATTCATAATTGATTTTTACAATTTTACCCTTCACTGTAATACTTAATAATTTTGGTTTAAAATGTTTTTATATTTAAAACAATTATTTTCTAAAAACATTAGCACTATTAGAAAGAAAAATGTTTAGGACTCGGAACAACTTCTAAATTCTATCTAGGGATCGACTCTGCCCAACTCCTTTGGCCAACTACAGTTGACTTTGTTAGACAACGACTACATCTAGTTTTGTTGGCTAGGGCTACAGTTAATCCCACCAACTGATACTGATAGAGTCGATTGGTAGAGTTGTCTTGCAAAGTTGATCGGAGGTTGTCAATGAAACCGATCGTAGTTGACCTTCGAAGTTGGCCATCAAAGTTTTACCAAAAATATTTTGTTCCTGAAACTCATTTTTTCTAAAAAATATTTTTTTCCTAGAAATATATTTTTTTCCTAACTCAAGGGTTTTGGGGGGTTTCCTAACCCTCTCCTCTCAAAATTTAAATTCTCAAATATGACAAAACTCTTCTAAACCTTTTCCTTCCATTTTATTTCCCTCTTAAATTCAAATCTCAAAGAAATTCTAAGTGACAAGTAGAATAGAGTGTTAATTTCTTGAATACAAATGGAGTGGAGTGTCAAATTTTAAAGTTTATGGTTGAGTGTCATTTTCACCAACCTAATGGATGAAGTGTCAATTTTTGGAAATTTTAGGATTGACTATCATTTATATTAACCTAACTATTAAGAACCAATTCCATTTAAATTATTAAGAAGGATCATCTATATTTTTATTTAAGGAGAAAGACCAAATAATTCTTAATGATAGACAATAATACCTTTTAAATATATTTTGAGTTTTTCTATTCTTTTCACACTCTTTGTTGCTCACCCTCGCACAACCTAACTCTCCACCCTTACCTTCGCCGTCGTGACTCTCGAACCCTTGCTGTTGCGCCTTCATCACACCGCCGTTCCTCATTACCCCATTTGTAAGTGTTCAACCGAAATTTTCTTTCACATGGAATTTTTTTTCGGGTGCAGGTCTTTGACATGGAATTTTAGAATTGCTAAGCAATTTCTAAAAGACAAGAGGCTATGCCAAATAAGAATTTGTTGTATCACCGCTGCCTTAAGGACATAAATTTGTATCATGAAAGGAATTTTTTCTTCTATTCAAATATGACATTCAAAGGTGTCACAAGTATAAATATTTTATTTTTTATTTTTATTGAAAAGACAAATTCTTGAGATAGAGAGGGAGGGAGGGGAACAAAAGTCAATCTTAATTTGTGACATGAGTTAGTATTGGTTTAATTCTGACTAATTTTAAATTCTAATCTAAGGTTGTCATAGCTAAAAGAAGTTATTATCTATGATTAAGAATTATTTGATTTTTTAAAAAATAAAAATATAGTTGATTCTTTTTAATAATTTAAATGTGATAAATCCTTTTCATTAATTAGTCCTCCTTAGTTGTCCTTATTTCGATATATTTACCCATAATCTTTTATTGATGAATTCTTTTTTAAAAAGCTATTGTTGGGAGGAAAGTTAATATCTTATTATATATACACTGTTAAATTATCCAATAATATATACATCATATTCATCAAATTTTGAGTAATAATAGATGTAAAATTCAAATGTTGCCAACCATGTTACCAATTCATGGTTTACATAGTGACACTGAGTGTACAAACTTTTGCATATATATGCACAAACTTTTTTTACACTCATGTACAACTTTTTTAAATATGAAACCAAATCATGATCTCCATCAAAGTAAATTACCCATAATACGACACATGGAAGTTTATTATTTTTAGAGTTCAGGGTTTGCTCTAAGAGTATGTATGTCTTCCTACAATAGTCTTTAGTTTCAAATGAAATGAAGTAACCACAAAAGAAAAATTCTTTTTTATCTCGAAACGTCATGCTAAATGTGTTTTAAACTATACAATATATAAATAATATTTCAATTTTTATATTAAAAAGAATCATTTATAACTAAAATGTCATTCATTATGTAATCTTAACTACATCCACAAAAATTTCTCATGATGAAAAATTGTGTTCAAATTGCAAGCATCGAACAAAGCCCCCAATCCAACGCCGAGAAGACCATGCTTTTTTTTTTTTTTAAACATCAAATTTGGTATCAGAGAGAGCGAAACTTTAGCCATCAGATTAGTATTTTCTATCTGATCTATATTTCTTTCATTTAATGTCTTACCCACAAACATTAATGTATATTTATTTCATTTAATACATAAAATGATGGGTAATAAAAGAAAATCTAGTGAGAATATATATATATATATATATATATATATATATATATATTAATTGGGCATTACTCCAATACTCCATCATATCGGTACCCTATGATTTTCTATAATTAAGAATCAGTCATATGTCTCATTAACTCTAAATACTTATTATTTTAAATTTAAAAATAAATCACAACTGTTAAAATATAAAGAGATATTGATACCCTTATAAAAATATGAGTACCGCAAAAAGAACCGAGTTCTGCTACACGTACACAAAAAATCATACACCATACATACACCTCGTACTTATATACATAAAATTTGTGTTTTAACTCATGTAATGTTTGTGCACTTAATTAGGTATAGCTGAGAGTATCATTTACAAGTTTGTAATATTTGTGCACTCGTGAAAATAAAGTTTGTACATTATTAATGGTGTATGTATGAGTGTATGAAATTGGGTGTACATGTAGCATTTTTGAAAAGAACCATATTAATTTGCAAAAGAGAGAAACCACTAATAAGACCATGCGTAGTGGGTTCTTTAGCAGCTTTTAATGCCACCAACAACACAATTGTAGATTTTATTTTATAAGACATGCTCATTTTCTCTTTTCCTTCCGAATTACAGTACATACACGTTTAGGCAACACACAATCCTGAGCAGTCTTGAACATTCGTGTCAATCTCACGATCAGTCACGCTAAACTCATGTGCAATCACAGTTGATTCCTTAACAACTCCTTAGCAAAGTCGTAACCTGAGTACATTTTGACCCACTTGGGGCAATCATATTAGCTAAAGCCCTAATAACCTCATCATCACAGTTGGCCTTCAACTCCAAATTTTTCCAAGGCTTCTTTGAGAATATCCTCTTACGAAAAAACGCTTCCATCTCTTTTGGACTTTTTGCCCAAAATCTCCAGATGCTTCTTCCTATTTATTTTTCTTCCGAGAATTGATAAACATTTAAATCTCTCATAAAGTGAATAATCAAGATGGGAACAAGGCCATCTAACAAAAATCAGATTCAACTGAACAAAATGACGACATATATACATAAATCACCCCTAAACCAACATCTCAAACTGAGGAACAAACAATCAGGCCCAAAAGGTCAAAATGCACAAACAAAAATATGACAACATCAAAACTCAACACCCACAAATTCAGCTCAAAGGGTCGCAAAAATAACACAATTATCCAACCATGGCAGAGAGACGCCAAGATACAAACTTGCCGCTTGGAAGCGATAATGGGCAGATCAATCCGTGAAAATTAACAAAATCGCAGCATGAAACTTCACCTCTTTTCCTTGTAGCCCATGAAAATTTCAAACCCAAACCTCTTACAGGGTCTCACCTCTGTCATTTTGGTAGTGCTGGTGTCTCCACAACTCAACTAGCGACAGGCACTACCGCCTCCCTACCACCACAAATTGCAACACACCACTGCACAGATGAAAAGCACATGGCCAAAAATTTAATAGCAAAACGCCACACGGATGAGAGGCTGGTGACCAAGGCAAGGGAAAAATCACACCACTATGGCGATCCTCCGCCTCCCTCAAAAGACGTTATTCGAGCCGCCCTTCCACCGAAGATGAGATATCTTGGTATTTTTAATTGGCTCAAGTAAAAATTCCTTAATTAAAAAATTATTTTAATAGCTATTACTTGGTGAGCAAGTTGGCCCGGTGAGGAGCAAGTATAACAATTTGGAGGTTAAGGATTGAGTGGTTATAAATAAGATCTACATTAAGGGTTAATGACGTACACAGATAAAATTGCAGTATGCAAGGATTATTAGCGAGTGAGGGAGATTAATTCTATTTATGAAAGAGTGTGTACAATGAATTTGAGTCGAGTTTAGGTTCAAACTTTCATTATTCTTGTATGGTTTAATTATTGCTCTTATAATGAAATAGGTTCCTCTTAATGGATGTAAGTATGTTTTTGCCGTACCATATTTATTTGTGTGTGCTCTCTCCTGTGCAGTAATTACTCGTGATCATTTAGGGCCAATCCGCTACATGTTTTTTCCAACAAGATATTGACGCAACCTGATCTAGCATCGCTTGATCCAACATCATCATGACTCAACATGCTAGACATCATATTCTCAACAGGGAAGCGCACAAAACGGCCAAAATGCAAATCCAGCGAATCTGAAGACGACAGAAGGGGTCGTCCTACTCATTAATTTGTGGTTAATCTAAGATATTGACATTTTAAAATGAAGGGTTGTGCACTCTTAAATCATTTTAAAAGAAACTCAGAAAATATAATTTATTGATTTAAGGACGTATAATTTCGCACTTTCTCACATTCTCACAAAGTACTTTGAGAAGGTTTTTTTTTATTTTTATATTGCTTTCCAAAGGTTATTTTCTCATAACATGAGCAATACAATTAATTTACAGATGTATGATTTTTGGGGTTGAAATTGTCATAGGGGTGGTGACTTCAGCCCCTGAAATTTTCTTTTTTAAAAAAAAGAGGCTGAAATCATTACCCCTATAACGATTTCAAACTCCGAAATTTTTTTTTAAAAAAAAGGGAATGAAATCCCCCACCCCTTATGACGATTTCAGACCCCAAATTTTTTTTTAATAAACCTAAAATCGCTAGATGAAATAATGATTTCACCCTTATATCCTCCAACCATATTTTCAAATTCTACTACCATCAAAACCACTTAAATGTTAATACCCTTTGAGAATTCAATTCATGACTCATCGGTAGGTTAGATCAAGTTCAAAAGCAGCATAATACCAAAAAAGGTGAATGTACCAAAAAACAAAAAGGACAAAAGAAGGTGTGGTCAAATTAGCTCATCCAACTAGTCCACTATTCTTTTGTTATTGTGGATCACGTTTTAAAACCACAAATCTA
This sequence comes from Nissolia schottii, assembly GCA_003254905.1. Taxonomy (NCBI): domain Eukaryota; kingdom Viridiplantae; phylum Streptophyta; class Magnoliopsida; order Fabales; family Fabaceae; genus Nissolia; species Nissolia schottii. The sequence continues at coordinate 232,864 of QANU01102613.1, read as the reverse complement.
GTATCAGATCAGAGAGAACATCATTGCAACTATCAGATTCGTATCTTCTACCTCTTCGGGTGAATGATCACATTCATGACTACGGACAACTAATGATATATCAGTGTTTCAATTATCAAGTTTTTGTCATCTAAAAAATAATTCACTAACCCTAGCTTAGCGGGTGTCAGCCATACTTAAATGCCTGCATTTACCTATAACACCAACGTATTTTTTTTCTTGATACAATATATCTTTAAGCGGAGAATAGATTATTTTATGTAGTGGTTGTATTTATCATTGTTATTGAACAATGATACCTTTATATTAAAAAATTAAAAGAAATATTATAAAATTTACATTAATTCATAATTGTTGTGTCATACTTTATTTTGTCCGTGTATTACTTTGTATTTCAATAAAACATAACTCAATCATTATAAATATATAAAGTTAGCTTAATAAAGTCAATTTATATTATTTAACATAAACAATTCAATTAAGTATCTAACCAAAGTTACCAATTTTTTACATTTTGAAGAAAAAATAGGTGTTAATTTAAAATCGTAAACTCGAAATTAATTTTTATCGGATTTACTTAAACTCATGTGAGTTTATACATAAAAGAGCTTACATAATAGTTAACTCATTTTTATATAGTAGAATCGTAAGCTCATAAGTATTTAAAAGTTAACTTGAAAGGTTAACAATCATGACATCAACAAACATGTTTATCTCTTACATACACTCATTACTCTAAAATTCATGCATATAAAAGAACTTAATTAAATAACAATGTAAATTTTTCTTTTACAAATTCAATACATAGAAATTAAACTCTTATCATATTTATATATTTAATAATTTAAATATAATGTAAAGTGATTTTAGAATAAAAAAATCAAAGTGATTTTACACTTTTTATCTAATTAATATATACTATATATTGAACTTTTCAATCACTCATTTATCTTGGTACGATACATAATAGAATGACTAGATAAAAAAATTTCACACCACTAACGGGGTTGGTCCAAGTGGTAAGCAGTTTGGTATCGCTTAAGTAAGTTCCCGAGTTCGAGACGTTATGTATCCAGTTATCCCCACTGAGAGACTCATCCGCCATAGCCAGGTGCGCGACCCGGATCGACCTGGAATAGTCAAGGCTAAGCCTTGGATACCGGGCAGGCAACCTAATAAAAAATAAATTTCACACCAATAATACGTCAAAATTAAAATCTTTCAAAAATCGTTGAAAGTGGAATTCGAACTTAAGTTCTCTAAATGAACAATCACAACCTGTTAACGTCATAATATACTATAACATTTTTTTTTGGTACATATAATATTAATATACAATAACATAATTGATGTTAATAAATTATTAAAAAAATTTATTAAAATGTTTAGGGATATAGCATAAAAACAAAGTTAGTAAAAATATTGTTAAAAACTCTAAAAAACATTAATTTTTAATTTTTTTAACAATATTTCTAAACTATTATAATTTAAAAAAGATTTTAAAAAATAAATATGTAGTGGTAGTTCTAAAATGTTGTGATTTAAAAAAGATATTAAAAAAAAGAAATTTTATGCGTACAACTCAAAATTTGTCAACAATTGACCCACCGTCTTTAACACGTGCATCTTCTACTTTTTTTTTCTTATTTTTGAGTTTTTTTTCTCTTCTTCCCCCATCTTATTCTTTATGAATCTAAGAGTTTTCATTTTTGTTTCCATCATATTTATTATTTTTTGGTTTTTCAAAAGTTTGTACATGTGTGCAGAAAAATTTGTGCATGTTTGTTCAAAAGTTAGTGCATGTCTAGTTGGTCAAAAGTTTGTGGAAGTGTATAGAAAATTTCGTGTATTCTTGTTCAAAAGTTTTCTTCTTCGTCTTGTTTTTGTTTATGTTTCCATCATATTTTTTTTTTTGTTGAAAAGTTTGGGCACGTCACTTCAACAGTTATTGCATATGATTTAAAATGTTTGTGCATGGTAGAGAGTGAGTCTACGCCCTTAAAAGTGTGAGTAGAGAGATGGAAAGAGAGTACAATAATTACTTTTCATTATTTAATACACCGCAAATCCGGTTTAATTTGGTTTCGTATTTAAAAAGTTTGTGCATATGTGTAGAAATTTTTTTTGCATGTATATGCAAAAGTTTGTGTACTGAATGTCACTATATGTATAAATTATGAGTTGGTAGCACGGTTGACAATATTTAGGTTTACCCCTAGCAGCGCTGTAAAAAAATTGTAGTGGTGGAAATTAAGTTTTTTAATTAGAATGTAATAAATATTTTTAATAGAAGAAAAATCTACAATAGGCAAGGCCATTTGTAAGTATTTCATAAATTTAGAATTCTTATGATCATCATTTTTGTAATCTAAAATAAAAGATTTAGTAGAAATCCTTTATTTCATACCTTGATGTAACTCAATCCTTCAAGGCAAACCCTTCAAGGCTTGTTAGATATAACGCAAATCCTTCAAGGCTTGTTAAAAATTACACGTCCTAGCAATAAAGTGTTAGAATTATCACTGATACGTGAATTAGGGACTATTTTTACTATATATTGTGGTAATCTAGGTCATGAGGCTAGATTATGCAATGTATCATTAGAAGATATAGCAATTGGTGTAACAAGGGGAGAGAAACAAAGTCCCCGGCTCAAGGCTGAACAATTTGGTAGGCGCATTGAAGAGAGCAAGGAGAATCTCAATCCAAACAACACAACGTACGTTGACTTTGCTATAAATGACAAAAGAAAGAAGCCGAAATCGATAAGTATCCATTGTTGCTTTCAAACCTTTCAATGAAGGAAAACGTGGATAATGTTGATGTAAGGAGGGAGCTCACAGAGCCAAATCTAATGAAAGAAAATTCAAGCGCAATGAACAACATGAATGATTGTTGGAAAGAGAGAGCCCATAAAGCCAAACTATTAGCTGAATAAACTTGATGATGACATCTTCTTCATCACTTACGTTGAAAAAACAATGGAGATCGACCAGGATTGGAAACTTGGCACTGAATGAAGGACCTGTTGGGAATAAGGAGAATAGGCACACAAGATGATGAAACTGAAACAACTGGCCAGGTCACACGATAAAGAAACTAAATACAGAACATGCATGGACGAAGACATGGACATTGGTCTGAATAAGCAATGTATAGATGAAGAAATGCATTGTGAGGAGAGTAATCATGCTAGCCATGTGTACGTGGGCATCCCATGGTCTGCGGGAGGAATTTTGCCCCATCCACGTTCCCTCCCTGCCATCCCAAGGCTCCCCATGGGGTGGAAAATATTTTTAAAAAAATATTGAAAAATTACAAAAGCTCTTTGAAAAATTGAAAATTACAGATCTACAAGAACCACAACCCAAGCAATAACGGCAACATTTTCGCTTACACAAAAATTAACAAACCCCTAAATCAGAATCAGAACAAACCTTCTCATCATCAAAGGGACGCGACAGTACTTGAGCAAGGAGTTCAACAAAGTTCTGCTATTGGAAGATAAGCAAGATCATGGCCATCATTTATGGCGCTTAAACAAAAATAAATGAGGAGGGGGAGTTACCTTAAGGTACATATATAATAGGAATATGGGAAAATAACGACGGGAGACTAAGGGTGGACACAACGACTCGTACGTAGTTGTTGCTGCTTGTGGTTATATCATTGAGCGGAGCGTAGAAAGGGACGAGAAAGCAGAGAGCAGAGTGTGAGACAAGAGAGCAGTCAGCGAGAGAGGAGAAACTATCGAGAGAAAGAGACGAGCAGGAGGCTACAGATCTAGATGATTGGGATAAACGGGGGATTACGGATTTTGTTAAGTTTTATACTTTTTTTTTAGTTTTTAATTAAATAAAGTGTGAAATATCATAAAAAGTGTGTGTGTATATGGACTTTTCAAAGACTAAGCAAGGGCATTTTAGGCTTTTTAACTATACGATGTATTCACGAGGCGGGGAGTATGATCCTCATCCCTATCCACAAATGTGTCACGGGAAGATTTTAGCCCCATCCCCGCCCCCTGGGGATAAAAACCCTGGCCCTTGGGAAGCCCCGTACAGGCAATTCCCACAAGTTTCCCCTTTGATGAGAATTTTTGACATCCCTACTCATGGTGCATAATTATCCAAAAAGGGATCGCTGCCTTTCACCATTAGATAGTAATTCCCTGTGAAGAGCGGAAGAGACTCAAAATAATTATTTCTTTTTTTTATTTTTCTTAGGCTAATGCCATTTGAGATATCCCATCTATTTCTTTCCTATTTTCCTTTGGACCCCTTTTTATATTTGTTTCCTTTAATAATAATTGTCTTGTCAAAAAAAAGTATATAATAATTTTAAAAAATAGAAATGATTGGTGTATACCTAACAACTTGCTACCGTACTGCCAACCAATGATTTTATATGGCTACCCCATGTGCTCACTACAATATTATAACAAACTTTCACGTGCCTACTCAACCTAAAACTCCTAGCTCCAACGCAACCTTCATTCTTCTTCTTCTTTCTTCGTCATTGTTCTCCTCATCATCATTCGTCAACGTCACCATCGTTCTTTTTCTTCTTCGTCCGCATCGTAGCTCTTCGTCCTTATCATCGTCTTCTTCATCTTCTTCCTTCATTTCATTTTCTATTTTTAACAAGCTCATCCATGGAGTCTAGATATAGTTCTGTAAAACTTTGAAAGGAATTCATGTGTTTATTTTGATAGGAATAGCTCCTCATCAACTACTAAGTTGTTTGTACATTGTTGTTGTTAATGTTTGAGTGCTACAGTTGAAAATGTTTGTGCACAATATATGAAAATATTTGTGCACGGTATCTAAATATGTTATCTTGTTTTAAAACATGCACAAACATTTTTAACTATCATGCACAAACATTTTAAACTATTATGTACAAACATTCACAGCTACCGTGCACAAACATTTTTAACTATAACTTACAAACATTTTTAACTATCGCGAAAAAATATTTAAAATGTTGTTTATCAATTCATTTTTAACTGACGTACACAAATACTTATTGTTGTGCACTAACATTCATAGGTACATGCACAAACATTTTTAACATATTACACAAATATTTTTGACTAATATGCACAAACTTTTTATTATGGTGCACAAATATTTTGAACTGTTGTGCACAAACTTTTTCAACTGTTGTGCACAAACATTTTAATTAGTTCAAAATGTTTGTGCATAACAGTTGAAAAAGTGTGTGCACAACAGTTGAAAATATTTGTGCACAATAGTTGAAAAAGTTTGTGCATAACAGTTCAAAAAGTTTGTGCACAGCGGTAGAGTGGGTGCACACGATGTAAGAGTGGAAGGTGGAGAGTATGGAACATGAGTCCCGTGAGTTTTGTTAATGAGTCCTATGTATAAAATTGCTTAGTTGACAATACAATGACAGTATTTGAGGTGTACATGTAGCAACACCCTTAAAATAAAACAATAATTGAACAAGGTACACAGTTTTTAATCAAAAGAATTCTTGTAGCATGATAACTACGAGCAAGGTGAGAGTAGGAGAAATAATTAAGATTAGGTTAAATTAATTATTAGTAAACATCCTTTGTCTTTTTGACCGAAAATGACTATAGTCTATATATATGATTTTTTAAGAATGAATGGATTCTTCTTCAGCCTTAGACAATGAATAGATTTACCAAGCTTTGTTGTCGAGAGCTACATAATGCGGCTACAAATTAATATATAGCTAGTGCCTAATCAAGGTGACGTAAGTAATAGGTGAATGGAAAATCTAAATTCCATAAGCATGGCCCATCTCATACTTTAAAAGAATATTGTCAACGGGTATACTAGGGCAGATGCATGAACATTATACACTTTCAGGGGTTACAACTTACAGGACCAGCATATATTCCAATTTGTGTGGATATATAATATTTATATTCCCATTTTTAAAAGTTTTGTCCAGTAATACAATCACACTATAGTATTGTAAATTATTGCTAATGATTTTGCTAAGTTTCACCTAACGAAATCATTATTCATACTTCTTTTTAATTGTTTGTGAACTACAAAAGTTGACATTATGCCTGACATATTGATCAACTTCATCAATTATCATATTACATAATCATTATATTTAAAAGACTAAAATATCTTTCTGATCCTCTAATTGTATTAGTTTATTCAATTTGGTATTGTATCTTTGAAAAAAATTCAATTTCACTCTCCAACTTAAAAATGCAGTCATTTTTCCTACTTCTTCCACTAACATAACATGATGGACGACTTCGTTTGGATCCTAAATGACATTGTTTCTGGTCTTCCAATTTTAACGGCTTATTTAATTTGATCCTCTAATTGTATTGATTTATTCAATAATTGGTCCTCTAATCCAGTCTGCTTGAGAATATTCATTTTGGCACAACTCAAACATTGTCTTGATTGAAACGAAGAAAGCCTCCTTAGGGATTTTGTATAGCTCTCCATTTTTAGATCAAAGAGTCAAAGGTAGGAAAATTTTGTTGAGGTTTGAGGGAGATATCCTTGAAAATTTGAGAAAAATCACTCATTTTTTTCCTGGAGCAAACCAGAAATTTTTTTAAAAAAAAAAAACCATTAATTTTCTTAAAATTTATGATTATGCTTTGTAGATCTTGATCTCATGATTCAAAAGAGACCAAAAAACGCCTCAAACAGTAAGAGCAATTGATGATGATCTGTTTTAGGCTGAACTAAATTGGATAAACTGAATCACAATCTGCTGGGCAAGGAAGAAGTATGGTCCACACAATTAGTATCACGCAAGGCGACGTCATTTTGGTGCTGTTGATAGTCACATCAGTAGTTCATTAGTGAAAGAAGTAAGGGTCTAACAAAAGAAGAAAGTGACTATGTTTTAAAGTTGGAGGACGAAATTAATTTTTTTTAAAGACACAATACCAAATTGAATAAATCGATACAATTAGAGGACCTATAAGGAATTTTAGCCTATTTAATATTATTTCAACAATGTGTGATTATGTAAAGTGACATCATTTTAGTATCGTTAATAATCACATGAGTATGACTTGATTATTAGTGGAAGAAATAAGAGACTAAACAAAAGTAACCATGTTCTAAAGTTAGAGAGTGAAATTATTTAAAAAGAAAAATACAAAATCAAATTGAATTAATCGATGCAATTAAAAAAACTAAAAGGAATTTTGAGCACACCACCCTTTGGACAAAACTCTCTCATATCGCCAACTTAACTACCTCTTCAACATTGACATGTAATATAGAAGTTAACATATACTAAAATTTTGGGGGGCCATGGCCCCATTATTCTAAGGAAGGTCCACCTCTGAGAGTATGGTAGAGAGACCTGAATGGAGTACTTCACTACGAGGATGGAGAAGCTATTATCCCCCACGATCTGGCGAAAGACGGTGAACTTCGAAAAGGCGTTGTCTCTCTCAAAGCTTCCAAAGAGTCGGTTTCAAAGTACGCCCTTCATCCAGGGGCAAGGAAGGAGAGAGGATGTCCCTGTCGGAAGTGACAGTTTTGGAGGCGTCATACGTAACTGGAGCGAGCAAGGTTAGGGACATGAAGCTTCTGGATGATGGTGGGAGGAGATGATGAGGTGAGGGTTGAAATGATGGTGTGGAGGTTGGTATTAGAAGATAAGATTAAGGTTTTAGGGGTTCGGGATTGGAGAAGATAATAAAATGGATTGATTTGACCTCTTTTTTATTTATCAGAAACTAATTTGGCATAAATTGTGATACTTCAATATTTAAATGGTTCACATCATTCATTTAACATTTAACATGAAATAGTGGCTAGATTAACTTAGCTTAAGTTTAGGGCTGAAAGTTAGTCAAATAAACTCGTAAGTTATTTATAACTCGATTTGATAATGACTTGATAAGTCAATATCATGAGCTCATGAGTTGAGTCTGAACTCAAAATTTCTACTGATTTATTAAAGGAGTTGAGCTTAAGCTTGTCTATGTTCGACTCAATAACTCATGAGTCGGCTTGATACATATACACAAACATATATATATATATATATATATAATATAATTATTATAATTTTTAAGATGAATTATAATTTAAATTATGTTGTATATTAGTAATAAAAATCGATGTGGCTTGATAACTTTGTATCATCTCTATCATATATAAATTATGTTGTAAATAAGATATGTATTTGTTAAGCTTTGAAAATTATATTGAACATTTAACTAGATAAAGATTAGTTCAATAAAAAAATTCAAGGTCAAATTTAAGATGTATTTATATTTTATTTGAGTTAGCTCATGAGCCAGATCTCAACCTTGTCAATTTATTTTTAAGTAAGTCAAATTTGAGCCTAAATATTAAGTTTGTTTGTTAATGAGTTGAGGTGTGAGTCAAACTCATTAACAAGTCAAGTTGTGAGTTTTACTACCCGTGACTCGACTCATTTTCACACATACTTACATTTTTGTACCAACAAAAACCTTTTAAGATTCAATTTTATTAAGGACCAATTTAGTTCATGAGTAATTTAAGGAGACTAATTTAAATATTTTATTTAAGGGTTAATCTAATAAATATTTTAAAATCATTTATTAAAAGATTTAAAATAAATATTATAATTTTTTCAATATTTTTAATATATTCAAAATTTCACATTTTTAATTTTTGAATACATATTTCCTTCACAAATCTCTTTATTTTAATTTAAGAGAGGAATAAAAGCCCAAACTACGAAAATAACATGTTTTTTCCCGATGCAAAAGGAGGTGCAGTCTTTCACTCCACGTGTCCTCATTTAACCACGGTTCCAAGCCAACTCACCACATTCTAATCCTACTATATTCTCACTTCCCTTTCCCAAAATAAAAGTACAAAACATCAATTATTATTTAACCAAAACAAACATTAGTGCAATTATTATTTTATTTAAAAATAAAATAAAGCAAGTGCCTGGGACCGTAGGCCATAGCACACCAAAAACACATATTCGCAGCACCTCCCCCCTCCCTCCACCTATAAAATCCCCCACACCCTCCACTTTAGGAGCCAAGCACACCACCCATCATCACTTTAGAACTCCCATACCCCATAACCAAAATCACGTTCAATTCACCTAAACAAGAAGAAAATGCCTTCTTCTTCCACTACCATAATCTCAAAATGCACAGTCTGCCCAGACCAGAAATCCACCATGAAACCCTTGAGGCTCTCCGTCTCTGACCTACCCATGCTTTCTTGCCACTACATCCAGAAGGGTGTTCTCCTCTCTTCCCCTCCCCACCCCTTCCACGACGTTGTCGAGTCCCTCAAGCTCTCCCTCTCTGCCACCCTCTCCCACTTCCCCGCCCTCGCCGGCCGCCTCTCCACCGACTCCGCCGGCCACGTCCACATCCTCTGCAACGACGCCGGCATCGACTTCCTCCACGCCAATGCCAAGCACCTCACCGTCGCCACCCTCCTCTCGCCGCCGGCGAATTTCCCCGATGTGCATCCTTCTTTCAAGGAGTTCTTCGCATACGACATGACGATCTCCTACTCCGGCCACCACCTCCCCCTCGCCGCCGTCCAGGTCACCGAGCTCGCCGACGGCCTCTTCGTCGGGATCACCGTCAACCACGCCGTTACCGACGGCACCTCCTTCTGGCACTTCTTCAACACGTTCGCCGCCGTCAATAAAGCCGCCGGCGCCGGCGCCAAGAGGAAGATCGCCCGCTTGCCGGACTTCTCCCGCGACACCGTCTTTGACACCGCCGCCGTCCTCCCCGTCCCCGCCGGAGGACCCGCCGTCACGTTCGACGCCGACGAGCCACTCCGGGAGCGTGTGTTCCACTTCTCCCGCGAAGCGATTCAGAGAATGAAACAGAAAGCCAACAACTGTAACCACAACAGTAACAGTAACGGATTAGTACCAGATTCCGCGAAAGTAAACGACAGTTGGAAAGCCGTTAATCTTAACGGTAACGGACATATAACGGCCGTTAACGGCAGGAGCGACGAGACCTCTTCGTTTCAGTCCTTGTCTGCTCAGCTCTGGCGTTCGGTGACACGTGCCAGGAAATTAGACGCCACTAAAACGTCGACGTTTCGGATGGCCGTTAATTGCCGTCACCGTTTGGTACCCAAGATGGATCCCTTCTACTTTGGGAACGCAATTCAGAGCATCCCAACTGTCGCGACCGTTGGGGATATTGTCTCTCGGGACCTCTGCTTTTGCGCCACGCTGCTTCACCGTAACGTCGTTGCTCATGACGATGCTACAGTGCGGCGCGGCGTGGAAGATTGGGAGAAGGCCCCGAGGCTGTTCCCGCTGGGGAACTTCGACGGCGCCATGATCACCATGGGGAGCTCGCCGCGTTTCCCGATGTACGACAACGATTTCGGGTGGGGGAGGCCGTTGGCGATAAGGAGCGGCAAGGCAAACAAGTTCGACGGCAAGATCTCAGCGTTTCCGGGGAGGGAAGGAAACGGCAGCGTTGATCTTGAGGTCGTTTTGGCACCCGAAACGATGGCGGGGTTAGAGAACGACATGGAGTTTATGCAGTACGTGACCCCCGCTGAGTGAGTGGTTATTGCCGTTTAAAGACTGTACTTCAGTGAAACGCTGGGGGACTCGCGGTGAAATTATGAAGTTGGTGATTAAACGACGGAAGCGGTGGAAATGGATGGATGGGTGGACGACAATATTTGCGCGTCGTTTTGGTTTGATCCACTTTTGCTGCGGTGGGGTCAACTTGTCTTCAGGCAGTGTTTGGGTGCTTGGCCCTACCAAATGTAATGATTATTTTGTGTACTGTGGTTTGAAGGCAGTTTTCACTTTTCACTTTTTCAGTTGAAGAATAACAGGACGGGTAGTAATAATATTTATGAATGATATTGGAAAATAAAAAAGAAAAGAAAAATATGTAACAGCCAAAATGGGGTGTATGGTGTTTTTTTTATCTAATATTTTTCTTTTTTGTGAGGAAGGGTTGTTTGTCCATTTTTTCTTATTCTTATTTATAATTGTTATTTATAAGAATTGATCGGTGGAGATATTTGTAATTGATTGGAATTACGGAAGAGAGTCGTGGATAAAACATGATGATAAATGCCGGAGATAATATGACTTCACAAACCAATTTATATCCTTAGTTTTGAGAAAATTTTCATTTGCTTATCATTGATTCAATAAGACATTATACACAAATCATGCATTAGGTCCAATTTTACATTAAAAAAAAGTGTATCAAGTCTAATCAATTTTAAGATGATATCCAAATTTATTCACTTATAGAGTTTACTTAATAGGTTTTAATAATGTAAAATTTTTTTACACTGACATCCAATTAAATCATGTTATATAAAAAAAATAGTTGATTCTTTCATTCATTACTTAAAATATCATGCATATGAAATAATTTAATTAAATGACGGTATAAAAAAACTTTATCATAACAATTAAAAACTCTCAAGGATTTCAAACAGAATCTATATATTTTAATTCATAAAATTGCGGAGAAGGCTAAGATGAGCCATCTATATCATGGTGCATGATGCACCTTGATATAAAGGGAGGGTGTACCATGGTCATACACCATGTACACCGCCCGTTTGTTTCTGAATGTCATCTACAGTTGAAGTTAAAAACTTGTTACCTGTTACAAATTTACAATGACGGGAGTCAAGAGTTTTTTACTCTTTTTTTTATACATAATTATTAAGAGTAACAAGTTGGTGCATCAAACCTCCCCACCGGCGCACCTCCGCCACCCGTCAACCACCACCGCCGCTTCTATCACCGCCGTCCCACCTCCACCACCATATCATCCGCCACGTCGTCAGATCTGTGATCAATTACAAAGCACGAAGATGAACGGCCTGAGAAATTTAATCAGCTCCAAATAAGTCTCATGACCCATAAAAACACAAAAACAAAACCAGATTCATTGAACACAATTTTGCCTATTCATTATCATAGGTACCTTATTAAGCCACAATCTATTCCATTTTTGCAAATTCCTAGTGAGTAGGGCTGTGAAAATGAGCTCAGTCCGTGAGTCTGGCTCATTTACCTGGTAATGGAAGACATGCAAAAAAATAGGTCCGTGAAAATTTGAAAATAAATGGTCTGGCCTATTTAAGCCTGCAGGCTAAACAGACCAGCCTGGCGGGATCACAGGATAGCCCGTAAGCCCATGAATTTTTTTAAAAAAAATCAAAAGGTACCCATAAGAGTTGTAGCATAATAATATTTCATTGGAATAGAAGAGTTATATAATTAGAATATATATATGTGTGTGGAAGTTATTTTAGTAGCAAACTAAATCGCTAAGTTGTTTTAGTTATAATTAAAACATTTTTTAGATATTTTAAAACTTGTTGCACATCGTGCGGGTTTAGACACTAGGTGTTAATTAAATACATTCTATTGTTATCTCTTTTTTTTCTATCAAAGCTTTGCAAATAGCTTCTTAATTGAAAAATGCTGTTATTTGTATATCTATCCAAAATTAAAGATTTCGTAACCACAATAAAGAGGAAAAAAAATCAAAAAATTTGGTTTTAGTCCCTATTAACGGTGGATGGGTAACGGTGCTGACGTGACACTTGACGTCGCTGACGGGTCGTGACACGTGGACACGCAACGTAGCACAGCTGTTCGGGTCCAACCCATAACTGGACCCGACCCGACCCGTTTTTTTTAAAAAAAAAATAAAAACCCAAAATTCCCAAAATCAGATGAGGCCTCCACCGCTCAACTCCCCCGCCGCCGCCGCCGCTAACAACAACAAAAACAACAAGAAGGACGGCTGCCGGAAGAGGGACCTCACCCTGCCACTCCCTTAGCGTAACACCAACCTCGCGGTGTCGTTCCCGCTCCCGCCGTCCTCGACCTCCGCCTCCGGCCCCAGTGGCCACCAGCTCATCCCATTCTCCGAGCTGGAGCGCCTCAACCACATCGGAAGCGGCAGCAGCAGCACAGTCTACAAGGTTGTCCACAGGACGACCTCGCGCGTCTTCGCGCTCAAGGTGATCTACGGCCACCACGAGGACTCGGTGCAGCGCCAGATCCATCGCGAGATCCAGATCCTCCGCGACGTGGATGACGTGAACGTGGTGAAGTGCCACGACATGTACCACATCCAGATCCAGGTCCCTCGAAGTGCCACAACATGTACCACATCGAAATCCACATCCCAATTCATGGACGAAGGCTCCCTCGAATGGAAGCACATCCCTCAGGAGAATCACCTCGCGGATCTGGCCCGCCAGATCCTCCGCGGCCTCACCTACCTCCACCGACGCCACATCATTCACCGCGACATCAAGCCTTCCAACCTCCTGATCAACTCCAAGAGGCAGGTGAAGATTGCCGACTTCGGCGTCGGCAGGATCCAGAAAGCAGTGGCAGCAGAAAACAGAAAGCCAGTCGAGCACGAGGGCCTCGCGAGCAGGACGACAGCCACTCGAGCACGAGGGCCTCGCGAGCAGGACGATCGAAGGCACGACGTCCTCTCGCACCCTTAAAGGGGAAGTGGAATACCCGGTAGTCCATGAGAGAGCATAGAGCAATTAGGGGCACGGCGACGGCTTGTGCGGCGCCGACGGCGGCAGACGAAGTGGTGGGGAAGGGGAGTGCGTGGTCGTGCAGGTGGGTGCTCCAGGCGTGGGGACGAGTGGCACTAATTTGGGGATTTTGGGTAGTTAGGGTTTTTTAATTTTAAAAAAATGGGTCGGGTCGGGTCGGGTTATTGGTTGGACTCGAACAGCTGTGCTCCGCCTACGTGGCGTGTCCACGTGTCACGCCGCATCAGCGACGTCAAGCGCCATGTCAGCACCGTTACCCATCCATCGTTAACAGGGACTAAAACCAAATTTTGCTATTTTTCAGGGACTAAAACTTACACAGAGGGACTAAAACCAAACTTTCCCAAATTACATGGACTAAAAACTTAATTAACCCTATATATATAATTAATATATAGAAAATAATAAATAATAATAATTAAATAATAATAAAAAAGGCGAGCATATGGGTCAAGTCTCATAATTCAAACCCAATATTTATTATTCATAAGGGGTGTTGTGTGCTAATTGAAATCTCTAACTAGCTTGAACAACCTGATTAGATCTAATTAATTCCCCTAACGTTCTAAAATCCTAAGCCAATAAACTCTACAATCGTCAAAGTCTTAACCTAGAATCAATCCTAATCACCATGTGCAATTGCTATATCGCAAATTAGGAAAGGATCAAACATGAATAAATCTTAAGTGTTGAACCTGTAATTGATCCTAATCTAAAACTACCGCATGCAAAATATTAGGAAAACTACTCCTCCATTGGTGGAGGATAAAAGCTTGTGATAAATAAATTAAATGCAGAAATTTTAACCTTAATTAATTTGATGGCAAGGAGCTAATAGAGTCGTACGAGAATCCAAAAGCTGTGACGAAGCTCCAATAATCTTTAAACCAAAGAGACTAAATCAATAGCATTAACATCAACCTATTGCTATTGTGAAAAGACAGAAGATAATGTAGAAAACCTAGTCTAAAAGGTTCTGTTCTCATAATTGAAGAATATTCGCCAATTGGTGTCTATTTATAGCTCCCTGGAGTTGAAATTAGGGTTTTTGGTCTTTGATGGCAAAATTTTGGCCTCAGACACACGTTGCAGCGCCCAAAATGTGTTGCAGCAACATGGAGCAAAAAATGTACTGCAACTCAACATTATGCGCTCCAGCACACAAAAGTTTAGGCGCTCCAATACATCTTCAAGAGTATTCTAGTCCTTCTTGTGCTCCTTTCTTCCATTCCTTGCTCTTTTTGATCCCCTTCTCGCAACGGTACTCGATTAAATGTGATTCTAAAACTCAACAAAAGATGCTAAACGCATAGGTTGCTCGAGATAATTAAAAAATCATTCAAAATAGTGCTCAAATTACAGATTTCTCAATTGTGCTTATAAAAGGGGAATTATGCAAAAAATATTAATTAACCATCAAAATCACACAATTTTGGTATGCAATGTCCAATTATGGATTATAAAGATGTGGGATAAAATCCCCCTATCAAGCATTAATTGTGACTTAAGCGTAATTAACTAGATAGAGTGTTCAACTGTTTCAGGTGAGTGGCGTTTAATCATGACATATGTTTACAATTAGAATTATTTGTAAAATAGTTTTATGCATATTTTTTTAGAACTTTAGTTAGATATTTATGTGTTCATTTATGAAAATACTTTAAAAATCATATAGTTATTTTAGAAAGGCATGAGACCATTATATTATTTGCATAAGTCAATCACGATGCATGTGAATGTTGCATGAAACCTTAGGATAAGAGATTTCAGTTCAATTATTAGTTATCAAGTTTTAGAAAGGTTTTTGAGGAAGTTATATCTAAGATAGTATTGTATGTCAACAACAGCCTACATTGACCGTTGGTATCATTGTAGCTTATTTCAGTTCAACTATTGGGATCTAGGGGCTCAGATACATAGGTTACCATAAGCTATCAAGACCTAGATACTCGAGTAGTCAGTTAAGTAAGACCCTACCCCCCACACATGTTTATGAATTGTCCTATGTGATCGTGAACATGTTCACTGAGATGATGACTCACATCTGCATCTTTTTGTTTTCAGTTTTAGATCATAGGAAGGACTTGAATATAGTTCTTCTCCTTCGTTAGTCACCATCATTCATTTGGTGATCTTCACGTTGCCGTGAAGTTGGTCATAATTTATGTTTCAGTTATTCAGTTATTTTATTCAGTGGCTTAGAGTGCACCAATGAACATACAAGCAAGAAGTCATGTATTTTCAGTTATTATTAAGTTGTTGTATTATATTTAAGTATTTCATTATGGATTCTATGTAAGGATTTCATGAGACAAGAGTTTAGTTTATTTATGAAGATTTAGTTTTTTTTAAAGGTTTTTCATGTACTTGATTTTATAAATGACGTGATTTTTCATGTTTAGCATGTTAAGAGATTTTTGCAAGGGAATTAGTCCCTTGTGTCCCAGTGGCAATTCCTGACAGGTCTGTCTCGCAGCCAATGCTTTGAATTTGTAGATGATAGGTGGGGGCAAGTTTGGGAAATGGATTTGGCTGTTGCAGGTTGGTTTTGCACATGCAATGGAATCTTTGGTGTTTATGTGAGTGATATGCAGTGATGCTTGTGGTATGTGTAGTGGTGGACAAGTGGCGGTGTACTACGATAAGCGAGCAGGAAACGCATGGTGGCTTTGAGATTATCGCTGCGTAAGAGATGGTTGTTTTGAGATTAGGGTTCAATTGTTGGATTTAAGCTTCATATTCGTGTTTGATCCCTTCGAGTCTGTGTTTTGATCATTATCGCTTTGGGGTTGTTGCTTTCGTTTTTGTGGCAAGATGTACTACAAGAAATTTGGTTTAATATCACCTTTTTTTTTTATTAATTATACTTAAAACTGAGCTCTTTGGTATAAAAAGGGAACATTTTTATTCATCAAAGGCTACACTTCGTAGCCTAAGGCCACCTTAAATTAGGCAACCCCTCAACAAAGTGTAGCCTTACCTTTATAATTCACTATAAGATATGCTACACTTTTAATAAGTGTTACTTTTTAATAAAGGTTACACTTTTAAAACTAATACATCATTTTTATGGGGTGACTAATTGAGGGTGACCTTAGATATTATAAAGTGTAGCTTTCGGTCAATAAAAATAGTGTCTTTTACATCTAAGCATACTTTTTAGGTGGAGTTAACAACAATGTGTAGCTTTAGGTCAAATTTTTATAATGAAGTGTACTTAAGTCAAATTTCTTGAAGTGAGGGTGAAGTCAATTCAGCTGAAGACCAGAGGAGGGAGCCAAATTATGAAAATTAATACTTGTACAAACAAAAAGATATAGACACCATGTCACTCCTCACATAATATATTATGAGATCCATCAAGTATTATTGAAAGTGTATAGAAGATAAACTCACGCGTGCACAAATACAAAAAAATGTTTAATGCTAGTATTTATTTTTCTATAAAGTGTATTTTTTAGGTGTATAAATAGCCGAAGTGATATTTTGTTTTGAGTCTGTGCGTCGAAGGACTGATTAAGTTTTGTAGTTCATTTATATGAGATTTTAAGCACTTGCAAATTGGGGGAGTGGTGTTTGTGAAGGAAAAAAAATCAGTGCCATTTGTTCTTATCTTTTTTGCATTGAAGTATAGGATGTGAAATTAAACTAAAAAGGTGCCACCTAGTCACCAAGAGTTTGTTGCCCCGTGTTATTTATACATGTCCCATGAAGCTTTAATTATTTGATGTGATAATTTCCAACATGTATCCGACATCTCAGGTGTTAAAACTTTTATTGATATACCTTCACGAAACATATATAATGGTAAAAAAAAAATGTACCAAAAAAGTTATACCTTCATGAAACAACATCGACGAAAAAGATTATCGTGATTAGGTAATGTTAGGACTAGGCAGCTACTTGTATCACTAGAAGAAAAGAGATTATTAGCGTCAACATATTACCCTCAGTTACGACCTGACGGTAATACCGTCGACATATTCCACTAATCCGACGGTAAACAGGTCAATAAAAAGAAAACTTGGAACTTGTGAGCCGATTACCGTCGGTTACCAATACTGCCAGTAGAAGCAACGGAAAATCACATTACCGACGCACATAACCGACAGTAATGTCACACAACGCATTTCCAATATACCGTCGGCGTAACCCGATTGTATCGGAAATATGTATTGCACATTTTCCAGAATGTTTAAAGTCATTTGGCGCCCAGAATTCAAATTCAAGACTGATGACACAAAGGCGTCAGAAAGCGATTACATAACTATCAAAGCTCAAAGCGCCAAAATTCAAATTCAAGTATCATGACATGAAGGCCCCAGAAAGCGGTTATGTAACCGTCAGGGCTCAAGTTTCTCCATAAATAAAACCCATTAGATACCTTTTTTTTTTACTAAATTCCTAGGATTATACACTTGCAAACACTCTCATACGCTTGCCCTAACGCTTCCAATGGCCACTCAGAGCACAAGAAACGCTAAGTACACATCCTAAACTTTACTTTTTCCTTTCCCTTTATAGGATTAAACACTCTATATTTTCCTTTTCATCTTTACATGTAATTCTATCATATCAAACTTGTCTATAAGACATTGTTTCTTATAATTTAAGTTTCTATACATAAGTTCTTACACTTGTAACTCTGGAACTAAAACTTAAATGAACAAACATCATAAAAGCAACGCTTAATTGTCAAGTTCTTAATAGTTGTTATTATGTTACTAACTCTGGAACTAGAACTTAGTTCTAACAATTAAGTTGCATACAGAAGCCATACATTGGCATTGACAGTTCAAACTGTTGAGTAATTCTGTACATTACTTATTCCTTCAAGTTTCTATACAATTATCATCAAACACATTACTCTGCAACTTGATTGTATACTTACAAAAGCCACAAATTGGAATTCATACTCAAGTTTTCTAACATTATTACTTGTACACATTACTCGGGAACTGAAAACTTGAGTTTACATTCATAAAAGTCCTAAATTGATAACTCTAGTGCTATCTGTTGTGAATAGTGCATTAACACAAGAGATACATTTCTTTGGCACTTCGATAATTACGTTTGTGAGACTCTACAAGAGGAATTGTTTTAGTTCCCCAAATTGATATGAAATAAGGTGGATTTGTTGATTATTTGATGTCAACAGTAATACCATAAATTACCTAAAAACACTTAATAATTATAGAACACTGTGTTAACTCATTAATTATTTATTATTGAATACAATTTTAAAAAAAAAAACGTGAAAGTCACGTTAAAATCTTAATTAATAGTATATATAATACAGTTAATAAGTTTAAATAACAGAAATATGTATCAAATGACACATTTTCGTCATGTGGTCTTGAACGAACTAGCACCAAAATCAATCACTTCCATTGCCGTTCAGACAGGATATTTCTTGAAGTACAAAATCAGAAGTTTCTCTCCAAACTTTAATTAATCCTTCACTCATCTTAACAACAAGTAGACAACATCGACGGTGCACACAGAAGATGTGACAATCGCAAGTTTGGTCCATGAAATTGTTGATGAGGAATACTTAAGGTGATCCAACAAATCAATCCATAAATTAACATACTCATTTTTATAAATGATACTTGGTATTTTTAAAAATAAATAAATAAAATGAGTGAGTGAGTTATTTTATAGGTTAATTTATTAAATTTTTTAAGTATTTTTCATCATCATTATTATTATTATTCATTGACAAAGGATTAAACCCGACAAGGACAAGCAAGAGAGCATAATGAAGAAGTAGCAAGCCATTCACCCACTTGGGTAACACGCTAAGTATGCAAAATCCAAGTCTCATTAAAACTTTTTTTTTATTATTCTAGAAAACTCAGGGAGACAAAACTCAATGGTCCGTGAAATTATTAGTGTGTCATGTTAGTTTTTAAAATTAAGAAATTGATATTTTTTTTATATTGAAGAAATTAATAACTCGATTCTAAAATTAAAAAAAAATTTAAGTTAATTTTTTACATGAATTTAAGTTAATGTGTCAGTAGGGATTATCTCTTTTTTTTTGGACGCCGTTCGTAGGGATTAACTTAAATTACTTTAAAAAATTAATTTCAATAATTTTTTATAAAAAGCTAATTTATTAATTTCCTAATTTAAGAAATTAAAATAAAATGCATATATTTTTAAAGGCTAAAATGATCATTCACAGTCCAACTACACACTTTCAATCTAGATTTTAACTAATGCAATCCACGTTTTCTTTGATTGAAATTTGAAAGTTCATAGAAGGTGTCTTTTTAGGTTTTTTTAATATATACGTAACAATCTACAAGAATATGTCAGTACAACTGTATGGTCATTGTAGTCATTTTTTTTGCAAAAAATTGAACAAGAAGTTGGAATGATAGGAGGGAATTGAAATTGTTGGTGGGTGATAGAGACATTTGAAGTGTGATTCAATGGCCGTTCATGACTTGATACAGTCCAAGGCAAATGGACCTAATGAGTGTGACACAAAACGGACATATGAATCCAATTTTCCCTGTATTATTATTAACTGCCCTGTCTGTTAGAGAAGACTACATGAAATCAAAGCAGATGCATTTAACAAAATACATGTTTTGGACTATATATCTGTCCCTACTCTACGTCTCCTACCCTACACTAACCACCTTACATGCATGTATGTGTAACTTATCACACCTTTTCTCAAATATGACCCGGCTTTAATTAATTTCTCTAGTTTGATTTTTAATATCACCATTCTAGATCTTTTTGCCATCTGCTTGCTAAGTTGGGAATATGATCCATCTTGTGATTTGAAAGTAAAGAATTAAATTTTGAATGTGATTATTACATTAGAAATAAATCTTTTGAATTTTAGAAGTTAACCATGTTTTATGTAGGTAGTGATTCAAGCGAGAGGGTTTTTATTTTTATTTTTTTTGAGAGTGTTAGAATGTATTTTTAGTTGTATGATTAGATTGATTTTGATATAATTTCTTTTTAAGATATCATCTTAATCATACAATTTAATTCAATAACTAAAAATGCACTCCCACTCTCACATTAAAAAAAAAAATCTCTCTCACATGAATCACTCACTTTTTTACTCCAAAATTAAATAGAGATTTGTATTCATTAATTAATAGGAGAAAAACAAATACAAAGGAGCACAATGACCAAGTATAAAAAATAAGAGTGGGATTCTCATATATGCTAAGACAACACAAACACATGTCGATTCTAAAGATATGAGAACTTTATAAACGACAGAAACAAAATACAAAAACTAAAATCTAATGGACAGACTAGAGAGGGAACATAGATAATTAGATGACGCGTCTTATCCAGTAACCATCTAGAGGAATATCATCATTGTCGTTTTTCATTGGAACAAATTCTGTTCCCTAGATCTTCAATGGTAGGTTGTTCCAATTTCCTTGATTCACGCTTTTGTTGAAGGAGACCAGAATAACTATATATGTTCACCTTTAAAAGTCTCGAGGATCGTTTGAGGCCTAGTGGAATTCCTATACCTGGGTACCAAATGAACAACGGATTAAGCGTCCCATTCAGGATTAGCGTGGGTGGATGCAAACGTCGACGATCAGCGGACCACAGACGCATAGAGGCGAGAAACATAACCACACAACAGCGACGGCAAGGCACATGAGGACGAAACTCGAACACACAACAACAAGGACGACAAGCACACGGAGGTGAGAGACGGCATATNGGGGGGGGGGGGGCACGAAAGCGAGGGACCTTGAGTTAAGTTTTGAGTGCTTCAGGACGAATAATCGGGAAAAGGAGCACTATTTGGAGCGCGAGTTTCATCATAGAAACTTAATTAGAGGAAGTTTTTTGAAGAATTAACTCGTGCAAATTTCTTTTCAACTCGTGCAAGATGGTGTCCAAAGAGTTCATAGTTCAAAATAGAAGAATTCATTCGCTCGAGTTGCTTCCCAACTCATGCAAGATGGCATCCAAGGAACTCTAAGTGCAAATTAGAAGTTTTAAATCGCGTGAGTTGGAGGGTCAATTCACGTGAGTTGATGGCAGAGAAAGGATTTCGATTTTTAATATTTCCTTGAGCTCACACGAGGTATAAAAGGGACTTTTCCCAATTTCAGACGGGACACCACGCACAGTAGACGACTGAGGCAACCCTAGGAGAGCTCCCCAGTGCAAAGACGAAGACTCTGAGGGTGAGACGCGATGAGGGAGAAATTTCAATTTGTCCCCAAGTCAAGTCTCTACCATGCATTGTTCTTCCATGGAACCTTTATTTTTTGGTTTTGTTTTCTTCTTCTTCTTCTGCTTCCATTATGAACTAAGTCCCTACTAGGGCATTTGGTGTAACCATTTCTTTGATGATGTTATCATAAAACCTCTTTGTTATTCAGTTTTTCTATCAATGTTAATTAAGGTTCA
Organism: Nissolia schottii; assembly: GCA_003254905.1. Classification (NCBI taxonomy): domain Eukaryota; kingdom Viridiplantae; phylum Streptophyta; class Magnoliopsida; order Fabales; family Fabaceae; genus Nissolia; species Nissolia schottii. The sequence goes on along the minus strand of QANU01102613.1, from coordinate 210,893 downwards.
ATGAACTTTTCTTAAATGTTTTTTTATTAACTGGTCATTAATTGAATGAATTAATGTCTTGTATAAATTTGAGAAAAGAAATGCGAGAGTGCTTTGTTATAGAAACCATAGGTTGAGCGACAATATGAGAGGAACAAACACAACCTATGTGATCGTGTGTGGGAATTCACAAATCATTCATGTTTTTAATATATTAGGTTACGCCAAGAGATTGGGTAGTTCCTCTAGGTAAAGGTAATAGTTCGACCTCAAGAGAGACTTGTGATTAAGATAGGAACGTCCCGACAATTAGTTAACTAGATTAATAATTGAATAATAATGTTTTAAGATAATTGTGTGTGTTTGTCTATGAACAAGCCTGAGTGTAGAATAGGTGAAGTCAATTGCCCTAGTATTTATCTCCTTAACCTCCCCCACCTTCTATTTAATTGTTATTGTTCCCTTATTATTTATATATTTTGTTTTATTATTTTTAAAATCAATTTTTCAAAACTCTTCCAATCAATTTGCTCGAGTTATTTATTAATTAAAATCTAGTGTAATATAATTCTCGTAGGGTTCAACAACTTGAGATTTAATATTTACTTTTATTACTTGTACAAACTAGTACACTTGCTAATGTTACAAAATTCGCATCATTCATTTGTTCAATCCATCAAATGTCACTACTTGAATCACTTCTTTTTATGTATCTAATACTCAAAAATTAATTTAATTCTAGGATTACGCAAATAAAGTTTAGTTACTTTTAAAATGCACGTAACGATATTTCAACAGTCTGACTATATCAAGTAACTATCATATTACATGTGATTTGTTATATCCATACACCTTGTGTTTTTTAAACAAAAATGTTACATGTACATCCAATTTTATACACTCATACATACACTATTAATAATGCACAAACTTTATTCTCATGAGTGCACAAACATTACAAACTTATAGATAATATTCTCAATTATACTTAATTAAGTGCACAAACATTACATGAATTAAAACACAAATTTTATATATATAAATATAGGGTGTATGTATGGTGTATATTTTTTTATTGTGCGTTAGCAAGACTCTTTTTTTATCATGAGATACAAAGGTACACCATACTTCTAATTCACAAGGTGCATAATTGCCATTGCTTCCATATTTAATGTCACAATTAAATTCATTGCAAAGGTTGCCTATGTTACATGTGGATTATGATTTTTTTTGTTGGACATGTTGCCTGGATTATGATGAGGATGAGGATGAGGATGAGGACTATGATGATGAGGATGATAATGACAATGACAATGATTATTATTATTATTATTATTATTATTATTATTATTATTATTATTATTTCAAATTGCAAGGTAGGAATGTCAATTAAACAATTTGTCCTTTTTATTTATTCCTTCCTCGTTTCTAGTTGAAAAATCTTAAATTTTACTCTTCACAAGAAGCTTTTATTCAAAAGTTGTATCGTTCAGTTTTCCCACTATATTTATTTCTTGCATATTTTAATATATCTGAATTCAAGTTCTTTTTTTTTAGTTAGGGAAACAAGCAACAGATCGAGTCTTAGACATAACTTTGTACAAATCCAAATTCAACACACAAGCTCAAAGAAAAGAAAATAACAAGATGAAAATGCATAAAGAGATACAAGAATTTAACGTGTTCGATAAATCTCATGTTTACGCCCAGTCCAAATGATCAATACTTTCACTGAGACAAAAACAGTACAAGAATACTCATTGGTTCTTGCACCCAAAATTCGTTGTACACCCTCTCTCATAACCCAAAGTATTCATCTCATCTTGTTCTTTCACACTACCACACACCTAGACCATTGATTTTATTTATAACCAATGATTTTTTAACCACTAAGAGTCCTTATTTCAAATCACATCATATTTTCTATATCCTAACATAATTTATCTATATCCTATCTGATTTATCAATATTCTATCAAATTATTCATATTAATAATTTAGATATTACTAAATTTGAGGATAATCTCAATGATATACATCTTAAAGATAAAAGATAAATAAAATCAATTGCAACTTTATCAAGCATGAGCCAATTTTTTCAACAAATCTCCACATTGGCGAATGCTCCACCACCATGAAAATTGTTAACAACTTCACCTTAATACAAGCCGCCTAGTCACGTGCAAACCTCCATGAAAAATCATGAGGACCCCTTATTTGCAATGACCACAAATAAGTAACATTAGTCTCAACATGTACCAGCTACACATCATTCGAATCAACCAAATCACACGGTTTCACCCGATTCAAAACTTCGACGAATGAACATGTGCAACTCCGCAATCCATTATATCCTCATTCTCTTTTAATCTTGTGCCACATATATTTGTTGGACCATACCAAGCTACAAGCTCTGATACCAGTTGTTGATGAAACACGCAGCGAACTAGGTCCTAGACACAACTTCGTACAAATCCAATATACCAAATATAAGCACAAAAACTCAGAGAAAAAAATAACAAGATGACAATGAGTAATGAGACACAAGAATTTAACGTGATTCAGCAAATCCCATGCCTACGTCCATCCAGAGGATCAATACTTTCATTATGAGATAAAAACAATACAATAATATTCATTGGATCTCACAACAAAATCCCTTTGTACACACTCTCTCGTAACCCAAAGTATTCTTCATATCTTGTTCTCTCACACTCCCATATACCTAGACCATTGACTTTATTTATTGCCAAATACTCTTAACGAAGTCCTTATTTCAAATCTCATCAAATTTTCTATATCTTAACCTATTCATATCCTATCTGATTTATCAATATCCTATCAAATTATTCATACCAATAATTTAGATATTACTAAATCTGAGGATAATCTCAAGGATATACATCTTAAAAATAAAAGATAAATAAAATCAATTGCAATCTTATCATGAGCTAATTTTCCTAACACTTCTAATTCTATAATATAGACATATTAAATTAAGATTTTTTTTTTTCCATGTTAGTAATCTTTCTCAATTATTTTTTCCTTCCAATAAAATAATTCTAATGATTAGTCATAGAATTAATTCACTTCTAATTTATTTCCCATTAAACACTCTAATATATTTAAAAAAAAAATCTGAATACTTTACCTTCGAAGTGAGTTGAGCTAATTACTCAACCCCAAAAATTACCTTAAAAGAAAAGAATTATCCAAGTTAATCAAGACACAATATGTCTAGCAAAGGGGATTTAACATACCCCATATTCCAAGAGATAGACATTTTGAGCGAAAAATTTAGAAGACTGCATACCTGCAGGTACCCCAATATAAAATAGAGGACATGGATTCTAATATTATCTTACAAATGGGTATGCATAATTCAGCCCCAAAAGTTAGTTCATGAGAAGAGAATGACCTAAATTGTTATATTAGACCATGGTTATTGAATCGCAATATGTATTGTTTGTTGCATCGTAAGATACGAAAGCATAACAAAAATATATTTTATATATGACATATCAAAAATAAAATGACATTTAGACTAAGAATTCAAAAACCAAGAACATAGGGTTAAAGAATGAGGGTAAACAAAGGGTCTTTGGAGTGGTAATTTTGAAATAAAAAAATAAAGGGTTTAGGATTTAGGGTCATATCAGCGCTCATACATATTGTATCATACGATTCATCAAGTAATTCGAGCGATTCATCGAGTGATTCGTTAAGTGATTCGAGCAATCCATCCGCCACTTCGATTCAATTAGACAAGTATTGTATCGTGCAATTCGCAATGCGAATCATACAATTCAATAACCATGTTTTAGACTACATGTCTAGTAGATGTAACACTTCAGGCCTCTTTGGCACGCCAAATAGGATAATGACTGATTGGATATATAAGGGCGGATAGGATAATGGTGGATAGGATAAAGACAGATAGAAAAAAACATGATTAAATTTTAATGTAGTATTTGAGAAGACATAGGATAAGGATTGACAGGATAAGTAAGTTTTTATTATTATTATTATTATTATTATTATTATTATTATTATATGATTAATAATATTATTATTAATGCTATTTTTATTATTATGATTATTATTATTATTATTATTATTATTATTATTTTATTAATGATATTATTATAATTTTTTTATTCTTATTATGATTAATATTATTATCATTATTATGAATATTATTATTATTATTATCATCATCCCATAATTTTTTATCCATCACACTATTATCAAGTCTAATCTCACCTTTATACACTAGATTAACTTATCTATCAAAATGATGGATAAAGAGTTTTTAATGAATTAATTTATCCAATTTGATGTGTACATCAAACACTAGATAAAATAATAGTAGGCTAAATAAGTTTATCCAATTCGAACTAATCCGACATGCCAAATGGCCCTTCAAAGTATCTAGCAAGGAGGGATCAACCTAAAGCATGCAACAATTGAATTTAACATTTTTTTAGCGTTTATTTTTGTCACAAATTTAGTTTCCGTCATTTTCATGTTTTGAACATTGATGATATTGATGTACAAATTTTTTTTTTTTTTTGAATTGGAGAGGGGAACGTTTGTGGGACTGGGAAGTGCTGTGATGATGATTATTATCGTGGGACAAAATAGATCAAGTTTGTTTTCTTCTATTTATTCTATCTATTTCGCAACTTATATAATGACATGTACACTTTATTTTGAGATAAGTAATTTAAAAAGGTGAAGACTACCACATCTAAAAAAAAAAATGAAATTATGGTACATCTCATATCAAGAAAATGTTCATTTATCATTTCTTATTTAAAAATTAAATGAAAAAACTTGATCTAAGAAGGTAAAAAAAAAAATTCATCTGATAATCATCTTGTGATATTGGGTTTTTTGTGGTCAAGCCTTTATGGTATTGGGCTATTCTATGAATTTCAGACCTAGCCGTATTACACAGGCTTGTTGTTGTGCCTTTAACACAAATTTGTCTTATTGGGCTTTAGTGAGGCCTTCTATTTTTCGGCCAATTTTTGACTCTATTGTGAAGCCTTTCCTCCTAGTTGTTGGTTAAAGCTTTGTTTGTTTATTTTGGTTGCTTGGTGTCCATGAGATAAATAGAAGGCTTTTGAGGTTGGCGTTCAACTACATGCCCCAAGGCTTTCTGGTAAGCTATGTTTTACTATTGAGCAGGCCTTGATACCCCCCTTGTGTTTAATAGGTCAAATGTTTCCTTGTTCAACGTTTTGACTAGGGATGGTAATGGGTAGGATGAGGTAGAGTTTTGTCTCAACCTTAATTTTATCTTAAACCTGTTGAATTTAAAAAAATCCAACCCTATCCCACCTACGGGTTTTACAAATAAAAACACTAACTGTACCACCAAAAAAATATTTAAACCTTTACTCTATCCTACCCACTACTTTCTAATTTTATGTTTGCATAATATAAATATCAACTATAAAAAAATAATTATTTTAGTACATAAGAACAACATAATTTAAAATAGAAATTAAACAATTTATTAACATCTAAACTATATATAGTCACGTTAACACAATAAAATCAAGACATATCAAAGTAAAAATATGCAAACTTCTACAAACAAATCAGACAAATGATAGTAATTTCCATCTTCTATTCATATTTATTTTATTAAAAAAAGAAAACAGAACAATTGCATATAGACATTAATTCTCAAAGAATAGTTTCACATAAAGGAAATCGTTATGCCACAAGTTATGAACAAAGAAATTTGGATATAGTTATAGAAAAATGACCTAAAAAAATAAAAATAAAGTAGAGTTTAAACCATATAGAAGGGGGTGACCTATGAAAATATAAGTATGGTCTAAAGAAAATTTGAATATAGTAGTAAAACAAAGAAAATTATGGTAAAAAAATAAAACATACTATGTAGGGTGCAGGTAGAGTCAGGTGGGTACATTAAAATCTTAACTATAACCTAACCATTGCGGATAATTTTCGATAATTACTAGCGCGGATAATTACCCATTGAAGATACCCATCAGGTTGGGTTAGGATGGGTGCCTGCGAATAGGATACAAATTGTCATCCCTAGTTTTAATTCCTTGAAATTCATGTCCACCCTTTATGTCAAACATCATTTTCTCTCCTTATATAGCTTATTTTAAAGATGGTTTGCAACCAAGATTACAGAAATGACTCCCCTGAAAGAGGCGCATCTTTTCATCTCTAAAGATCACCAAACCATTACCTATCAAGTTCTTCTCATCAAGCATCTGAGGTTAGCTCAAGGGATGCACCCAAATCTCTAAGTCTAGCATATGTAACCCTCATTCGTTGACTCTGAGCCAATCCAACTGTGAGTTGGGTTGAGCCTTTGGTCTCCTTTCAACGCTCTTGAATTGTGTGGGCTTGTGGATTCTATTGGGTCTAGGATGGGTCATCAACACCTTTGTTATCCGCGGCAACCAATACTTAAGAAGGAGAGGGTGAATTGTGTGTTTCAAAACATAATTCAACTTTGAAAAATTATGCATTTTCATGCATTAAAATATTAATTGCAACGGAACTAATTAACAGAGATAAAACCATTAAGAACTAGTCAATTATATATTAGACAAAAATAACCATAATAAATTAAACTTGCAGTAAAGTAAAGAGTAAGGGAAGAGAAAAACAATCTAAAAATTTATCTTCGTTTGGTCACTTCTTATGGCTTATGTCCAGTCCTTAAGAAATCCGCTTGATATTTTTCACTAGATTCAATCCTTACAAGTGTTTGAAAAACCTTTACAACACTCGAGTGCTTTTACTTCTTAGGATCTCTCACCCTTAAAGTTTAAGCCACCCAAGAACAAGAGATGCCTCACTCTTGATTCACTTGAGAGATATCTCACCCTCTTACAATGATTCAGAAATACAAGAGGAAGAATAGAATCACTCTCTGATAGAGAAAATTATACAAGTTGAAGAACTATGAAGTTTTTCAAATGTTAATTCATCTTTACCCAAAACTTTGATGAAAAACCATGGAAGAAAAACATTGAGTAAATGTAGTTTATACTTGGTTTTTCATGCTTGAAATCACACAGGGTATTTATAGGCCTTGAATCCATACAAAATGATTCACTTTTGAAGAGACACATCCCTTGTTGAAAAGTCATTTCTTTTTCGCACAACAGATAGTTGTAATCGATTACATGCTCTTGTAATGGATTACAAGTTTCATTTGTAATTGATTACATTATGTTGTAATTGATTACAACATTTCCAAAAGCGAATAATTGATTCCCTTAAGTGAGGTAATTCATTACATGACCTTTAAAAACATATTTTTACCATTTATTCACTATATACTCTTAATGGAAAAACCTTTGTGATATTATATTCAAGTTATATGCTCCATAAAAAACTTGTTTAGCATAATTTATTTTAACATGAAGTTTTTGAAAAGGTTTTTAAATGCTTTGAATCAAAATCATGGTCAATTAAAGTTATCAAAAGAAAACTTTAACAAAAGAACTTAAGTCTTAGAAAGTAATATCATTGTGGCGTTGAACTTGCTCTTTGCTTATAAGAGACCAATTGCGCAAAGCGTTGTCTTTAAGTAACTTTGCTATTTTTCTTGCAACCTTTAGACATCCTTTTTAGCATCTTCAAAACCTTTGAGATCATTTTTATACTTGGTCTCCTTCAAGTATTATCAATCTTTGGCATCACCATGTTTCTCATGAAATAAGCAGTTATGTTCTTGATCATTTCTTATTTGAATATCATTAGAATAATTTCTTTTCTTCTTCAAGTCTCGTTCTTTTATACTTGGACTTTCCTACGTAACATGACACACTTGAAAAACATAGTTAGTCCATAAACTCTATTTTCCTAATAAGCATGATTACTAAGAATATAACACTTGAATGTGTTTCATGCATAAACTTGATCACAGAATTACATTACACATTCTACTATATTCCATTGATCAAATATAGAAACCTTTTACATTATATTTGTCATCATCAAAACATATCACATTTAAGCACTAGGAAAACCAAGTTCCACAACCTTGCTATCATGTTTATCTGTTAGTGTGACACAAAATCGTCCATGCTCAAAGATGTAGTTATAATTTTAGACAATCCACATACAGCATTAGGGATTTTGTGTCTCACTACAATGGGTGAGTTTTTAGTATTTAATATTTATAAGAGTTAATATCTTATTTGATCCCTAAACTTTTCACATGTACCCTATTTGGTCCCGCAACTTAAAAAAGTGACATGTTAATCCTTAAACTTTATAAATGTTGGACTTGTTAGTCCCCCTGTCAACCAATCCCGTAAAAGAAGCGGAGGTGTCTGTTAACAACGGTATCTTCTCTCTTCTCTCTCCTATTCAGATACACAACGACGTTATTTTGATGGTTAAAGTCCCAAGACCAATCTAACTAAAAAAGCCCAAGGACTAAAAAGTCTAGAGACCACCACCCCACCCCCACCTCCACTTCTACCTCACCTACTCCACCATCAACCCTTTCATCCCATGTCCCATTCACACTGATAGCACAACCCCTATGAAATTTTGAAACAAAATAAAAAAAAAATTCAAAAATTGAATGCCCACACCTACTGCAATGATATTGCATTCACAAAAATCTCAATGAAATGTTATGCAATTTCTTAAATTTGTAAAACATTAATTGCAATCTCATTTGAATCAAAGAATGGATAATCACAAGAAAGCAAACCTGGACATAAGTGTGGTTTTTTCAACCATGTCAAAAATTTCACTTCATTTCATTGACACACCAAATGATGCTTTCTCGTTCACTTCAACAAATAAAGCAACAAAATAAATGAAACTAATGCTGATTTGGTTCACACCCATCGACCACCCCCCCTCCCCCCCTCATCACCAAAAATCAAATTCAACAAAATTAGAAGAGAAAATCATTATATACATCATTCGCACCAAATTGATGATCCGCTTATAATGAGAGAATAATTGTAATTACCATCAAATTAATGAACTGAAAAGACATAAAGCTTATGAGGCATGCTTCAATGCCAGAAATATCCTCAATTACTACTTGTGAAATGTTGCTTACAATTATATAGACAGTTCCGTTAATTGTCAATATGCTTAAACTAGGATGAAGTTGAAACTAAGTTCTAAAATTGACATTTACTACTCATATCTTACAACACTAAAACCTGTATATACAATAATGAAGTGTATCTTGAATAATACCATCATCTCAATATGAAAAATTCCCTCAATTTTTTTTTATGGTTAGATTTCATTTATCAAGGAAAACATCGAGGAAAAACACTAAGTACATGAATATCCGGCCATTGAGCCTATGTTCAGCAGATAATTGCAAAGCCTCATTAAAACCTCTAAAAAAATTCAAAATGACAAAGCCCCTAATTTTTTTTTTATAGGAAGAAGAGCACTCTACAAGAACCAATTAAGGTACACTTATAGCAAAACAAAACCATCTCACAACCTACTTCAAAGTATCCTGAGTGTACATGTAATAACCCAAATATACTAATATTCTAAATTAGAGCATCCCTAAAGTGCCTATACTTCTTCAGGTTTCACATCAATAAAAACAGTCCCTAGTTTCATTTAGCAGAGGCTTCATTACACTAGTCATGCTCACGTTACTCCTTCAAGCAAATTCACGAATTACTTGTGTGGCACCTATACTCTGAGCTTGCTCAACTTGACATATATAGCTAATTAGAGCAACAAGGACGGTCTGTTGTAACTGCATGGTCACAATCTCAGCTTGTGCCATTGCTAAATGTGCTCGGAGCTCATTCTTGCACTTGCCTCATGCACCATGCTAATCACTGCAACATCTTTTGAAAAATGCCCTCAAATGACTCAGAATGTTTTTCTAAAAGAGAACAAGCATGTGCCCATCGTCTTGAAACCAAAAATCTAATGAAAGATGAGCTTGTCAATTTATCAAACACATGTAAGGCAAACCCATAACAAGCCAGTGACAACAAACAAGGAACAACCCATTATTCAACCGTACAAGACTAATCAAGATAACGAGGAGAAAAGGCTAAGATAATGGGAAGCATAAAGAGACCTCCGACGTCAAAATTAGAGAGCAAGAGAAGGCGGTGGTTGAAGTGAATGGCAGAGGAGACGACAGTACGCAGCAGCCTAAGAAGAAACAGCGGGATGGGAATGTGGCAGCAGAGGCTGAAGGGTAGGGAAGAGAGAAAACAAGCTGGCCATGGGTTGGGTGCCAGCGGTGGTGCTGGATTGGTGTTGGTAGGTGGGTGGGGGTGGGGGTGGGGGTGGGAAGAAGAAGGAAGAAGGAAGGGATGGAGATGGACGAGGGAGGAAGGAGAAGATGATGATATGGCAGTGGGGTAGAGTGGGAATTTCATGGTTGGGTTGGGGTAGAGTGGGAATTTCATGGGTCTAACTAGGAGAGAAGTTTAGGTTAATGTATGTTAAACGGACAAATAAGCCTTATTTAAAAGTGTAATGATCAGAAGAACCAACAGATCTAACGTTTATAAAATTTAAGGATTAATGTGTTACTTTTATAAGTTAAAAAATCGAGTAAAATATATATATAAAAGGTCAAAGACTAAATAAATATTAACCCTATTTACAACTATATCATCTCTTTAGAGATATAGGTAACTTTTTCGGTGATCTTGATTCTTCTATATATAACTTGACAACTTCATGCGTAGATTTAGCAAGATTTTTAAATATAGGACCCGGCTCAAACGTGTCCATTGGTTAAGTAAGTATGAAATGGGCTTCTCATATTATTCTTCTTAGCTCTTTGGGTTAAGGGATTGGTACAAAATAAATAAATATAAATATATATACACACATTCTATGACAATTAATTTCAGACAACTAGAACAAAAAAAAAACTATTTTAAACAACTAACTTTTAAAGCTGTCAGTCCACCATGGTTGCAACAAATTGATTGGTCGAAGAAAAATTACATGCACATTGAAGCATAATGCGCATTGTTATAAAAAAAATGGGTATACCATAGTCCTTGAAGGGCCAAAAGGCTACAAATATAGGTTTTGGTGTTGGATCTAGATGATGTCATCAAGAACACGGAGACACTTGCGGCGACACCGCTTTCAAGGGATGAGACGCTATCGATGACGTCAGTGATATGGCAGAGACACCTACTAGCAATGGCGGAAGTGCATGCACAACAACACTCAGATGAATCTAGATCTGAGTATATTTTTTCTATTGTAAAAGTGCTTCTTTCTTTATATTTTGGGTTGCGAATTCTTGTTTCTTGAGACTTGATGTGTTCTTTCACGTGTGTAAAGATATAAATGTTTCTCCATTTTAACCATTAAAGTTTGCAAGGAGTTCTAGATTTGGGTTTTTTTCACTAAGAAAATGATAATTTTTTTTTGCTTTTGTTGACATTAGAACTTGTTATGTCGTAGAGGTGGGTAGAGGGCTGGTGCCAAAGATCAAATGGTAATGGAAAGGGTTATATGAGGTTTGGTGGCTATAGGAGGGTGGTTTTTTGGGTAGGGCTGGCTGCCATAGATAGTAAGGTTGAGGGCAAAATTGAAAATGAATTCAACCACCCTTAAAAAATGTATTTAGTCCCGTTTTTAAAGTGTGGCTAATTGCAGATGGTTCACCATAAATCACAAGGAGCATCAAGCACCAAACTTAGCTGGTGCATCAAAGCCAACACCTAGTTTCTCCTAATTACTAATTTGCATGAGTTTTCTTTGAGAGATTAATTTATTAAAATAATTACTGAGATTAAAATGTAATTTTTTTAAAACTTTGCTTATATGTAATCATTTAAAAGTTTTGTATACTATAAAAACATTCAATTGCATCCAATTAGACAGAGAAATAAATATTATTACCGAATGTTTCTGTGCATAAATACACTTACTTAATATTATTAGTTTTTGTATTTGATAATATTTATTTTTATGTTTGGTTGGATGCAGTTGAATTTTTATGGTTATACAGACAATATTTTTGTTCACTTAGCTACTCAAACTAAGAGTTAATACATGACATGATATTTGAACATCTTTTGAGCAAGTGATATAGTCTCATTTCTATAATTCCCATTCTTTTCCTAATTAAAGTTAAATGTCAGCATAAAGAAGGGTCTGCCTGTCCACTGTCTACCCTCCAAGTACGTGTGCAAAAAAAAATAATTTGTTGGATACAGATTTGACTAAAGCAAATAAACCAAATATAGATGGACGACGTAACATCTCAATGATAAAATCACACTGCTGCAGTAGTCACAAGGAACCGAGTTTCAACTCCTAGGGAGGACATAAACCGAAGTATATTAATTTTATATCAAGGCAAACTTAAGTAGTTTACTTTCGTTAAAAAAATTCACATCTTCCTTGGACAAAGATTTGTTTTGTCATGCATTTCTTTTAGTACCTTAAGAAACCAAAGGTTTTGAGGAGTTTAATCCCCACCTCCCAAACAAAGCTCAGAGACACACCCTAAGGGGTAAACTTTTATATGTGATCAACTAGTTTTATGATATTTAAAGCGATAATGCCACTTGCCCAATTGTACCTTATGACACAAGTTTCCTCTACATCGCAATATGAATTTGCATTCAACTTTTCAATCCAATTCATAATAATGGCACAAAATATGGCACCTACTACAAACCATATTTTAAAGTTTCATTATATATACAGCAAAATGAATGCATTGAACTCAATCAACCACTCTTTTTTTTTTTTTTTTTATCCCATACAAGGCTTCCTTAGAGCCAAAGCAATCATGCAAAGAAGGAACCACCCAAACCTATATATAGGGGAATGTGCATATTTGCATAGCCTACACGGTGATTTCGGGAGACGGGAAAATCCGTTTGGTGAGCCATTGGAAAGGCCTCAAGAATTGAGCCCTTTTCTTGCGCCAGAACCATATGGCGGCGTTGTAGTTCTCGTTGCGAATCTTTCGGGTGGCTGCCCTCCAGTCGTACTTCTCCATCTCCAAGCGCGCAGCCAGTCCCATGGTTTCCCTCAACTCCTTGTCAAACAACAGAGGTCTCAATTTGCTCAAGCAGTCTTCAAGATCGCCCGGAGTGTAGAGAAAGCCGATTTTTCCCTCAACTTCGTCAGGGATGATGTCTGGGACTCCTCCGGCACGGGCTCCCACCACCGGAATCCCTGAAGACATGGCCTCCAAAACAACAAGGCCAAGTGTTTCGGACTCTGAAGGCATCACAAAGACATCACCGCTGGCGTATGCTTGAGAGAGTTCTTCCCCTCCTAACATTCCTGTGAATACTGCAGGCATGCCTTCAAACATTTTCTCCAGCTCCTCTCTGTAAGTTAAGAGCACACATTACTAAAAAGGTGCCAACTGCCAAAGATTTTAAATTTAACATTACAGTATCTAAAGATTGAAGGGAGTAATATTTGGCTGAGTGGCCATAGACTGGAACATAGAAGATAGGGGACAATTTACACAGAAGATAGGGGACAATTTACGCAGCGTTAGTTTGTGTTTTAGGACCGAAAGGACGGAGACAGTAGAATAGTAAAGACATGTCTCTCATGTATCCCATTTTAGGAGGTACAGAATTTAGCTTAAGAACTATCCCAAGATAGGGGCAGTTGAGTATTTTTTGCCTCTGTCTCTTTTTCCAAATTCGTTTCTGTCCTCAATGTCTCTGTCTCTTCTGTCCCAGGGACGGGAACCAAACACTACCTAAGAAAACGGTACATGTACAACCTGCCCCAAAACCACGTCTAAAAAAAGAGATGAAAATGGTAAAAGAGACAATGAAAGTAGACATTATATGGCGATAATGGAAGGAGGTAAAGAGTATACAAACATCATGTGATAGAAAGCATTTGGTTAACAGTCACAAGCAAACTACTAGATAATGAAGCAAAAAGTAAAAGACATGTCAAAGTAAGTCACCTGTATGGTCCATCACCAATAAACGCGATCCGTGCTTCAGGAAGGCTATCCATGACACTGCCAAATCATGTTTCAAATGTCAGTGAAGGATACAAATATTCAACTTTACATGCTAGATATATCAAGGTTTTAGCCATCTTTCAGCTTCAGTAGATCAATAATAAACAAAGAAATTTTCACCACTCTTCCAGTTTATTTTCAAGATTGACTGCAAAATATTATATACAATTGGAAGTTCATGTTTGGAAATTTCAAGGACGTTTGCTACCTTTTGAGAAAATCTAAACTCTTCTCAACTCCAAGCCGTCCAACATGAACTATCAAGGGCTTCTCAGGTTCGCCATTGCTGCACGAGACATGTTTTAAGAATAAGATCAATATCATTATATTAAACTCTTTTGCATACGAAAAAATCACAAAAGGCCTTTGCACCTCAGTCTTAAACGCATTTCATGGGACTTGAATCGGGGATGGAAACTTTCAGAATCAACACCCTTGTTCCAAAGGCGAATCTTATTAGCTTCACATCAACAAAAGAAACACGTCAGACAAAAACGTTGTTGCATTGACAAAAGTGTATAAAGAAATGCCTATGTTTCAGCTTCTGTTATCAATTTAGAAAAGCTGAAAGACCACTTGATAAGGGGTGTTAATGTTCACCTGCTGTTACTCTATAAGCTTCAAGATCCTTTCCAATGGCGACGGATGGCACCAGAGTCAGATCAGCGGCTCTGTGCAGAAATTCTACATGAAACAGCAAGTTAGTGCATGTTTGGGAACATTGAAACAAAATCCATCTTGTTCGGTAAAAGATGCAATATGGAGAAGAAAAGAAAGTTATTTCTGTATAATTTTTACACTGTTTTTGAAACATAACCGTAAGCAAAATTTTGGAGCTTTAGATTATAAGCAGAACCTAATTATTTTAATTTTTAGAATTGTGATGTTTTTACCAAGTTGACCCTATGTATTAAAGTTTCCAGAATCGATTCTGATGGCTTAAAACGGAAAACCAAACACACACTTAATGTTAGTCTCACAAAAATATGATTCCAAAACGGCAGAAAGAAAGCATACACGTACTTATGACCCACCACATTGGTTGCACCAGCCAGCTAAAGGTATATCTTGGGATGTATCTGAGCCAAAAGAACAAAAAGATCAGCCATAAGAAAATTCTTGACTTCATCTTGAGTAGTCTTGACAATGTAGCCTTGAAAATGTTGAAATACATTCAGGAAATCCAAGTAAATATGTAACTTACACTGGTACGTGCGTGTGGTAGGACATGACAATGGGAACGCTCAGAAGCTTTGCGATGATAAGAGCACCAAAAACCTGAAATTCAGCCAGTCTCAGATATGCTACAAATAAGGTCTTTACAACTATATTAGGGTCTGTTTGGTTTCTATTTCCATTTCATGTGTTTTCTGTTTTCAAGGTTTTGCGAAGGAAGTAGTTCAAAACAGCAAATTAAAGCAAGAAATAGAATTTTATTGTTTAAGCTATTTTCACTATTTCCTTCACAAAATTTTGAAAGTAAGAAACAGAAATCAAACGGATAATCTTTACAATCTGGTGATGATGAGAAGAAGGAATTTTGGACCAACCATTATTCCTGGTGATGATGCATGTATTATGTCAGGCTTAAACTCGGCAACCGCTGAAATAATTCTTGGACTAAGCGCCAAAGAGAGGGGTACCTTCTGATACCAGGGACAGGGGAAGCTGCATTTTCCATAGATTTTAGTTTAAACGAAAACCTTTAGTATAAAGCAATGGCTGTGGTAGTAACCATAACTTTGGAGAACATTCATGATTTTCATCCAATTAGGAAGATTCTAAAATTCAAATTGATATAAAGAATTCCAATTTCATAAAATGATGACTACATGAATGCCATAACCACTTACTAATGAAATTAAAATAAACAAGTGAACCACATTTACTAGCAGCATATGCGATAAGCCACAATGACAGTTTACAAATATAATCAATGACTGCTACTAAGAAACAAGAAACTAAGTTTCTTATGGCTAAAAGATAGCGAGTATAAGATTCGGAAACAACTTCAATAGAACACAAGTGGACAACAGAGACGATTAAGAGGAAAATCAGCTAAGATACTAAACATGTCAATGTTAACAACCTTCTGGATCCAATTAATTTAGCTCCATAAAATTCCTTGGGTACTCCTTCATGTGTTGTCACAACCATTACCTATATTCCATTCAGAAACAAAGCCGACCAATTAGTTTACAATGTTGGAAAAAATACAGAACACATTAATGATAGAATATTAGAAAAATACTTACATCCTCCTGAAGTATGAAAATTTTCATATCAAGTTTTCTATCAGTTATTGGGAATAAGACATAAAACCAGATATAGAGGAAAACAAACATGTACAATATACAGAAAATAAAGAAAGTAGAGAAAGAGTTACCTCATCTCCCATTTCACGAAGGTATTTTATAAAATTCTGAAACCGGTTTTTGTATCCCGAGACATATCTGCAAAAGAGCCATAACTCTGAATAAATGTTCTGTTTCATTTGAAGACACAGTTAATAGGTATTTTCCTCTTATGAAGGATCACACATGAATAATGCTCAGCGTATTGAAATCTCAAAGGGATTGTAATGCAGAATTGCAAACAGAAGCTATAAACAAGGGACATTAAATTCTCATCAACATTTCCCAGAATTAATGCCTGGTCACACATTCATAAACTGTACTTAACCTTTGAATTTTTTACACCCAAATTATTCACAAGTCATAGAAGAAAAACAGATGAACACAAAAGTCCAGCTCAATTAAACTACAAATCAAGGACCCCAGAAAACAAAAAAGAAAAGAAGGAAAAGGAAAAAGAGAACAATGAACATCAAATCCATCTGATCTATTAAAAAAACACCCACAAACCGGTCAAGTCAACAGTGAATCAGAGCAATGAGGCATAGTCAACTTTTGTGCAAAAAAAAAAAAATCAAAACTTTAGTGTCAACCCATCTTAGTACTATTATGAACAAAACATTAAAAATGCAATTTTTATTCTCTTTTTTTCCATTGTTTCAAAACACTCCCACATTGAAGAACAGAATTTACTCACGCAAAAGGAGAAGGCTCAACGAAGAGAGCGATTCTTCTTGGCCTAGAAATGCTCTCGGGATCGAGCAAAGCAGATTCAGGAGGACCCTCTTCTTCTTCTTCTTCAATTTGAAGCAAACTCTCCTCTGCTATGGTCATTTTCTCAGTTCCACCGACAAGCACAGAACTTTTCCTTCTTCCTCCCACAACACTCTTTGACCCTTGAAAGAGGCAAAACCGGGATTTTATCCAAAAGGGTGTAATGGGTTTTTTTGCCTCGAATGATTGGAGGACAAGGAATGAAGAGGTGGAATGAGAGGAGGAAGAGAATGAAGAGGAGCAAGTGTAGTTGGCGTTGGCTGGGGCAGGTGAGAGAAAAGGAGGAGAGAGAGAGGGATTTATAGAGAGAGAAGTGGTGTTCATGATGATGGAAAAAGATGCGTGGGGAAGTATATTATAAAAGTTACGGGGCTTTGAAACAACAACGTGGTCGGGATTAATAATATAATCAATGTATGTGTATGAAATGTAAGGAAAAGAGTGTGTGTGATATTGAAGCTTTGAAGGAATCGAAGAGAGATAGCAAGGGGACATTAGCAAGGGATATTCTCTTTTATGATGGCGGGGGAGCAAGGAATCAAAAAGGAAACTTGGAGCATATGCTATTGCTTTATTGGCCTATTGGCCTATGGGGTCACTCTCACTATCTTACACAATTATTTTCAGATTTTTGTTTTTTTTTTTTGGGGTCTTACCACCAACATAAGGAGTATACTCAACTTCAACTAATCTATATTATAGAGATAAGAAATATTTGTACATTCGTGTAGCATATATTAACGTATGTTTTAAATATATAATCAATCATTAATTTTAATGTGTAGTGTTGTAAAAATATGTAAAAGATATGTAAAAGATAAAAAATCAATAATCAATAATATTTATAGAATATGTATTAAATATGTTTTTATGAGCATATTATTATTTTTCTATAAAAACAAAATTCTTACAATGCTTGTATAGAATAATTAAAACGAGGGTTTCAAATTACGCGTCGTAGCTAAGTAATCCTTATTTAGACCAATCCTTGTTTCGAAGAGAGATGGGTTGTGGTACACAAATTAGAGATGAGTTAAGTGATAGATGATTAGGGTAAAAGTGCATACTTGGAATAACGGTAGACTTTTATAAAAAGGGTAATGATTAATTACCTTCCTTTTTATTGAGATAGGGTTTCTTATCTCATGCCAATGTGGGGCATAAGCATTCAAGATCACCACAAGTAGGGCTCTATTGAGGCCTTGGAGGACCGGGTTTTGAGTTGGGTTTGACCTCAATTATGCTTTGGACCTTCTTAGGTCATAATTTTTGCTGCAAATATTTATTATTTGAAAGATTCAAATTTAAAATTTTTGAAAAATAAGAAGCATCAAACTACTTGAAATAATTACATGTTGGCATTATAATTATAAATTATTATTTTTACATAAAAATAATAGAAAAAAAATTTAATGTTAAGTTTCTTCTTTCTTTCGGAGAATCAATGAGCAATAATCAGTTTTTGAATTTTGTTTGCTTTGTATTTTGAATTTGGTCATTTCAACAAAAAATAGACTTGGTCCAAGTGTTCAATCATGAAATATATAAAGATTAGATTTAAGTAACATATAAGAATACCACATAAAAAAAAAAGGTAGTGTAGGACTATACCGTGGTTTTTTTATAAAAAAAAATTACTAAATTGCACATGCCTCTTCAAGAGATATCTTTATTACACTCTCATTCTCTTTACTTTTAAAACATACACTTTAATTTAAAATTCTTTATTAACTAATATAAATATATAAATTTACTAAACTACTCATTATACAAAACATTTATTAATTAGTATTAACATTTTCTTTAAAAATTTTATGATTTTGATTATTTATTATTAAATATTAATAAAATTATTTAACCATTATAAATATTTAAGAATTAATATAATAATACTAATGAAATTATATTTATTAAGATTATTTTATTGTTCAAAAATATAATTTGATATATATTAGACACTAACCACCCAAAATAGGGAGTTCACGTTTGTTAGGGTAGTTAGTGTAAGTTAGTTGGTTAAGAGTTAGTTATTTACTTAACTTGCAGAGCAAGTATCTCCCATTGTACATGTATATATGGCTGAATGCCTTTGTGATTAATTGAATAACAATTCAGTTCTTCTCGTTCTTTCTTCTTGCTTCTGCTGCAAGAATTCTCTCTGTTTTCATGGTATCATTGACGTGAAAGCTTCCGCATTCTCTCTCTCTCGGCTTCCTCCATAGCTTCCATGGCAGATCATGAGGTTCCCCCACAAGATCCTGCACGCGATCCTCTCTCTCCGTACTACCTTCATCCTAACGAGAATCCCTCCCTCATTCTCGTCTCTTCTCTTCTTACCGGTTCCAACTACCATGGTTGGTCCCGAGCTTTCCGTATGGCCTTACTTTCTAAGAACAAACTTCAATTTGTTGATGGCTCCATTGTTGTTCCTGCCAAGGATTCCTCTCTGTTTCCGCTTTGAGAGAGGTGCAATCACATGGTGCTCTCATGGCTGATACGCGCACTTGAGCCATCCATCGCGCAGAGCGTCATTTGGTTGGACAAGGCAAGCGAAGTTTGGCAAGAACTCCAGGACCGTTTTTCTCAAGGCGATCTGTTTCGTATCGCTGATTTGCAAGAAGAAATTGCTTCTGTTGGACAGGGCGATCTTTCTGTAACAAAATTCTTCACTGAACTCAAGATGTTGTGGGATGAATTGGACGTGTTTCGCCCTATCCCTGCTTATTCCTGTTCCTCACCGTGTTCTTGTGGTGCGCTTTCTGTTGTTCGACTGCAACGTGATTCTGATCGCATAATTCGGTTCCTGAAGGGACTTAATGATTCATTTCATACTGTTCGTTCTCAGATTCTCCTCATGGACCCTCTCCCACTACTCAATCGTGTTTTTTCCTTAGTGGTTCAACATGAACTCCAACTTTCCACTCACAATGATGCAAAGTTGTTACTCAACTATTCAGCACCTCCACCTACTCTGAAAAATCTCTTGCAACCAAAGGCAAGAAGTGTACCTTCTGTGGATTCCGTGGCCATACTGTTGAAGAGTGTTACAAGAAGCACGGTTACCCTGCTGGATACAAGTTCAAAT
This sequence comes from Nissolia schottii, assembly GCA_003254905.1. Lineage (NCBI taxonomy): Eukaryota > Viridiplantae > Streptophyta > Magnoliopsida > Fabales > Fabaceae > Nissolia > Nissolia schottii. The sequence goes on along the minus strand of QANU01102613.1, from coordinate 190,700 downwards.
CAAAGAAAGTTAATGCTGTTACTTCTGAGGCTGCAGCTTCTGGTACTACCTCTGATCCATCTGCTGCACCTGTTCAGTTTGGGTTCACTGCTGACCAGTACCAAAGCATTCTGGCTCTCATCAATCCACCTGGATCATCATCCTTCCATCTCAATCTTGCCAACCAGGTCTCCAATTCAGGTAGGCAAGTTAGTGTTTCTTGGATTCTTGATTCGGTGCCACTAACCATATCTGCTGTTCAATGGATCTTTATAGTTCTTATAAAACCATTGATCCTCCCATCAATATCTCTCTCCCTAATGGCCAAGTCCTGGCCTCTCACATTGCTGGTACTATCATTCTTAATAACAGAATCTGCCTTACTGATGTGCTTTACATACCCGGCTTTGCCTTCAATTTGATTGCTGTCACTAAACTATGCTTTGACAATGATTGCATCCTTAGAGTGTGTTTTGACTCTTGTGCAATTCAGGATTGCCACGGCATGGAGGAGATTGGTCTTGCTAAAGTGGAAAAAGGCCTATACATACTCAAGGAACCTGTTTCTTTTAATGTTCCTCTTTCAATTTCCCATTCTGTTAATTCTGTCCAGCATTGTGCTTTTGACTTGTGGCGTTTTCGCCTTGGTCATATACCAAAGGACAAACTGAAATTGATGAATAATAAATGTGATTTCATTCCTGTTACTCATAGTTTATCTGCCTGTGATGTATGTCATTTTGCAAAACAAAAGGCACTACCTTATGCACTCAGCACCTCAAAGTCTGTTAGCATTTTTGATCTGCTGCATGTAGATATCTTTGGTCCCCTACCTGTTCCCTCCTTGCAGGGGCATAAGTACTTTCTTACATTGGTAGATGACCATAGCAGACATGTGTGGGTTTATCTACTGCGATCAAAATCTGAGGCCTCCATGGCTCTGCAGAACTTTATCCACATGGTTGAATCTCAGTTTGGCAAGCTAGTTAAAAAGATCAGGAGTGACAATGGCCCAGAGTTCACTTTGAAGCAATTTTTCTCTACAAAAGGAATTGTACATCAGCTGTCGTATGTGGAAACTCCACAACAAAATGCCATAGTGGAGAGGAAGCATCAGCACTTAATGAATGTGACAAGGGCATTGCTATTTCAAGCTAATCTCCCTGCAGCTTTTTGGTCTTATGTAGCCCACCATGCTGTTTTTCTTATAAACAGAATTCCATCAACTACTTTACTCAATCAATGCCCTCACACATTGTTGTTTCAGAAGGAACCTGATCTTAGCTTTCTGAAGGTTTTTGGATGTTTAGCCTATGCTAATACCCTTCATAGACACAGATCAAAACTTGACCCAAGGGCTAGGAAGTGTATCTTCCTTGGCTATAGATTTGGTGTTAAAGGTTTTGTCCTCTATGATCTACACAGCAGGAAAGTGTTCATTAGCAGGAATGTTCACTTCTATGAGAGTTTCTTCCCATATTCCATAACAGCACCACAGCAGCCTGAGCTCATTTTACCCATTATCCCTTCCTCTTCTAGTTCTGAACCAGACCTAGAACCAGATCCCATACCTGACATATCCCACAACCCTGCTTGACAGCCCTGCTCCACACACACAACCCTCTAACCCCACTCCACCAAGGAGATCCACCAGGCCTAAGCATACTCCAAATTACCTCCGAGACTACCACTGTCATTTACTCACTGCTGCAGACTCACCAGCACCCTCCATCCCTCATCCTATATCTCAGGTTCTGTCCTATAACAAATTGTCCCCTTCTTACAAACATTACACCTTAACCCCATCAACACTCACTGATCTCTCATCCTACAGCCAAGCTGTTAAACATGCATGCTGGAGAGATGCAATGGCAGCTGAGATTGCTGCCCTGAAGCAAAATCAGACATGGAGACTGGTTGATCTTCCCACTGGCAAGCAGCCAATTGGTTGTAAATGGGTATACAAGGTAAAATTGAAGGCAGATGGGAGCATTGAAGGTACAAGGCTAGGTTGGTTGCAAAAGGGTATAACCAAACAGAAGGTGTGGATTATTTAGATACCTTCAGTCCTGTGGCAAAAATGTCTTCAGTCAGATTGCTTTTAGCTCTCACATCCTCCATGAAATGGTACTTACATCAGCTTGATGTCAACAATGCCTTTCTACATGGAGATCTTCATGAAGAGGTTTACATGAAACTCCCCCAAGGATTTCCAGCATCAGGTACTAACAAGCCTGCCTCTTGCAAAAGTCACTTTATGGCCTTAAGCAAGCAAGTAGGCAATGGTTCTCTAAACTGTCCACTGCTCTCATCTCCTGTGGATATCATTAGTCTCAATCAGACCATTCCCTCTTTATTAAGACCACACCAACCTCATTCACTGCCCTTCTCATCTATGTAGATGATGTTTTGCTTGCTAGCAATGATCTTGCCACTATTCAGGAAATGAAGGACTATTTGCACAATGCCTTTCGGATGAAAGACCTTGGTGAGGCAAAGTACTTTCTAGGGCTGGAAATTGCTAGGAACAGTTCTGGTATATCTCTGTCACAGAGGAAGTATGCCTTGGAGATTCTGCAGGATGCCTCTTTAACAGCCTGTAAACCTGTCAACACTCCCATGGATACTGCCAACAAACTATCCAAAACTACAGGGGATCCTTTAACTGATGGTGAGTCCTATCGAAGGTTGGTAGGTAGATTGATATACCTTACCACAACCAGGCCAGACTTGTCCTATGTTGTTAATCAGTTGGCCCAATTCATGACAACACCAACTTCTGCTCATCATCAAGCTGCTCTTCGAGTTCTACACTATCTGAAACAGGAGCCTGGCCTTGGCCTATTCTTCCCAAGCAACTCTTCCCTTCAGCTGCAAGCATACACAGATGCTGACTGGGCAGGCTGTCCTGACACTAGAAAATCAGTTTCTGGTTTTTGCATCTTTCTTGGCAGTTCACTCATCAGTTGGAAATCCAAGAAGCAAAGTGTACTCTCAAGGTCCTCGTGTGAATCTGAGTACAGGGCTTTGGCAGTAGCAACATGTGAGATTCAGTGGTTGAGCTATCTGCTGCAAGACCTTGGCATCAAACTCAAGGCCCCAACCTCTATTTTTTGTGACAATCAATCGGCTCTTCAACTGGCTCAGAACCCTGCTTTTCATGAGAGAACCGAGCACATTGAGCTTGATTGCCATTTTGTAAGAGAAAAGATCCAATCGGGTTTTATCCATTTACTCCCCATCTCAACCAAGCTACAGCTAGCAGACATTTTTACCAAACCTCTTAGCCCTATGCCTTTCAAGCATATTGTCTCCAACCTCGGCCTCCTCAACCTGTTTCAGGTCTCCAACGATGGCCGAGCTTGCGAGGGGGTATTAGACACTAACCACCCAAAATAGGGAGTTCAAGTTTGTTAGGGTAGTTAGTGTAAGTTAGTTGGTTGAGAGTTAGTTATTTACTTAACTTGCAGAGCAAGTATCTCCCATTGTACATGTATATATGGCTGAATGCCTTTGTGATTAATTGAATAACAATTCAGTTTTTCTCGTTCTTTCTTCTTGCTTCTGCTGCAAGAATTCTCTATGTTTTCAATATAATATTAAATTTTTATTTCATTTCAATAAATTATTACAATAAACATTTTATCAACCTCCATATTTAAATTACATAACTAACTATAGCATAAAAAATACTAAAAAGAAAACTAAGAAATTTGTTTATTTTTAAAAATAATGATAATTTATTGTAATATTTTATTTTCTTAAATAATTTTAAAAAAATTAGTATATGTACATGATTAATTCTTAATGTTGTTGGATTATAATCAATTTCTTCTTTTATTTTGTAAAATAGATTTTAGTACGCATAACTACTAGTAAAGGCTATTTTGGTCCAAAAAATAAGATAATAAATACAAAATACAAAACAAAAATAAACTAATCCAAAACAAAATATGGATCAAAGTCACTCGGCCTCAACACAGGTGTGCGCGGGAGGGAGAGGAAGAAGCAAATTTGGTTTTGGGGGCTGTGGACAGTCACTGGTGGTGAAGAATGGAGTGATGGTAAAATCGAAAATATGTATAGTCACACATTTAAAATGTGTTTAATCATATGATGAAATTGCTCTACCTTAATTTATTAGATGCATGGTTCTCTTCAATATATAAGGTGTAATTTAATAGTTCATTCTTAGAGACTTTCTAAGTTATGTCATCCGTTATAAAATCTACTAAAAACATTTGTGGTAGATTTCGTCATTTTTCATCGAAATTACTCGTGAAAAATCTCTATTTTTTCTTGCAATGTTTGCAACTTAGGAAACTTTTTCGCAAATGCCATGATAAGAATTATCAATATGTGAAAAAAAAAACCATTATTGCACCTATTTTGGTATATCAGATTAGTAATGATCATCGGTGTTTAAATTATTTGATGTATATTACGTGTAAATGAGGATGAAAACTTGGCCTCTTTACATTTTTGTAGCATTTGGTATAATTTGTATACCAAAATATGGATTAGAACACAAATTTACAAACGTATGAGTATCGCTTAGCGATTTCAGACATTTTAAAAAAAGTATGAAATCGCCACAGGGTGTGGTGTGGCGATTTCACTTTTAAAAAAAAAATTTCTGGCCATGGCGATTTCAGACCCAAACTCATACATTCATAAATATTTTTGTTGGACCATAATACGAGATTTAAAATGTTATGGGACCATTGAAATATAAATATTCAAAATTCAAACTCTAAGTTTTATCATCTATGCCTCCAACAAAAAGTGCCCCCTCAAAGACCACATGGCTATGGTGGGGGCTACAATTGCTTCATCTTTGTCCTCGTTTATTGTGATTTTTTTTTTTTTGTTTCTTTCTTTATCTTACTTAAGAGCCTATTTCTGTGTTGAACAATTCAAGTGGTACAACTGATTTACCATAGTTTCCTCTTATATTTTGAAAGGCACATGCTAGTGGGGCAATATGTAATGTAACTACGTACTTACCCCAACTGTTATAATTAGATAGACACAAGGATATGAAGTTGATATCAACACAACTTGTATGTGAAAATTCAGCTTCAACTTGACACGTCTTTTACTTTATTTATCTTATTTTATTGTTTTTTTTTCATTTAGGGCATGTTTCTTGTGTTTTGTAGAGTTTATTGTCAAAGATGACTGTGATAGTGGGTAAGAAATGTGTTATAGTATTTCACAAATATACGAGCTTTATTTTCACTATTAATATAAGTGTCATTTTGTTAAATGATCTATAAATACAGTGTATAAGTGCTTTGAAAGTTTTTGAAGTATGTCGCGCCATTATAAAATGATTGATGTAAAATCCACCTAAACTTTTGTTCAGCAAAAAGAAAAGAAGTATAAGTTTTTGTTTAGTAAATACAAAAGTATGAATTTACTCATGAATCTAATTTATGAAACATTATCCCAATTTTAACCTCATACTAAACACATCCTTAACGCTAATATTATATAATACAAACAAAGTTAAACAAAATGAAATATAAGCATAATTGTATAGTGAATAAAACTAAATCAAATGATGAAAATCACTTATTCATGAAAAATTTAACGAGCATTTTAGCAAAAATCGTTACCAATAAACACTTTTTTGTGTGACAAAGATCGGTAGTTTTATTCATTCTTAAAGAGACAGAAAAAATACAAAGAGGTCTCTAATTAGGGACAACAACATTAAAAGATGTGGGGATTCTCAAATAATTACCTAAAGCAAGACATATAGACTAAATTCGCAAAAAAGAAAGAAAATAACCAAGACAACTAAAAATACCATGGGTACAAAATAAAGATGAGAATATTTTAATCCTAAATCACCTCAATATAATAATTAGGGACAATGTCTAAGTTCTAAGATTCTTGAGGGGAATTATTTTTCCACCCTAATCTTCATTTACCCTTGCTTGTTTGGCAACTCCCAGTTTGGGAGCAAAGAATAAATCATTCAGAGCAACCCTCCATATTAAGAAAGTCAGCTACCATTTCTAAGGATTGCGGCCGTTAGATGACATATCTCCAACATTCACCTTCATCATTTTCATCACTTTCATCTGCTCCTTCCTCCATGGTTTTGCTTTTAGTCAACACTGAAAGCGATAGTCAACAAAAGCAAACAGGAAGCAAAATAGGGAACAACACGAATCAAAGCACCACACACAACCACTGAACCGGGGAAGTCTAACGGCCACGAAACTCATGCCAAGATCGAGCAAGAAAACTTAGCGACATAGGAAAATACACGACGATGACAAACAAAAAAAAACCCTAGTGGAAGTAAAGGGAACGCACTGTAGCAAAAGAAGAACCCTAGCGGACATAAGAGGAAATGCATGACGCGAGAACGCACTATGGCGCACTGAAACTCTCATTAAGCACTTTTCTTTATTTAAATATTATCTGATTTTACTTGTTTCATTTCATCGTCTCATTGTGGCCAAGAATTGAACATATATATATATTTTTCCCCCTCAAATTATACAATTGTGATATTCTATATTTAGATATAGAAAATGGTAGGCCAATTAAGGATTCTAAGGTGATTGCCTAATAACAAGTAGAAGTAGGAGATCATGAAGGAGAAAATATCTGGGTGAACATTCCATTGGATATTCGATTTGCAACATGTTTAACAATCATTAATAGGTTTATTTTGATAGATGTGGACCATAGGAACAACAATTCAATATACTTATCAAACCAAAAGCTATAACGTCTACACTTATTAACTCATAATCATGTGGTAGACGAATAATTAGTTCTATATAAATATAAATAATAAACTTGTTTGATGCTTATAAATAACTCAAGCGAGATAAAATCTTTCAGAATATTGGTTAACTTGGATATCATTTTTTTTATTAGATTGTTCTGTCTACCACTTAATTAGTTGTAAAATAATTTTTGTTTGATATTATTTTGTTATAGATCTTGTGCATAAACTAATGTTTATCTTATACCTAATTACCTAATTTTGTTCGTATACATTAAGGGGTGATTAAGAAACTTGCCTTTGATTCTTATCATGTAACAAAAAGGCAGAGATAATGAGATAGAAACAATAGATTTTTTACATCCTTTTTTAAGTTATAAAATTTAATTCAAAAATTATTTAAGACAAATCATTTTTAATATATTTTTTTTTGTCTTTATCCTCTTCTCAAAAACATATTTCTCTGTATGCAGTGTTTGTGTCTCCATGGCAATATAAAACATGTAGCATTTTTTGTTGCCCTATACCGTGTAGATGGGACAAGTTAATTAACTCATTAAAATATATTGTGATCAGCATAAAAAAATGGAAATATACTTGTCCGATTTGGCAACCCTTTATCGTAAAAGACTACACAAAAACCCTTTGCACGCAATGAAGTCAATTACGTTTTTATTCAAATCGCTTTCGTAAACAAAAGCACTCGAAATTTGTGGTGGGTATTGGCTATTAAATAATTGGAGGACATCAGCAAGTTGCAGTTATACAAACTTGTAACATTTCCAACATTATTAAAACTGAATTATTATTATTATTATTATTATGTAATTGTATAACCATTGAAAAAGTTTTAGGTGTTCTTGGAGCAGAATTTTTTCATACTCCACTCCATTAAATGTCTCACACCTAAACATTATTGCTCACAAAGTTAGTTTACAATGTTAATGTATGAGACATAAATAAAACAACATTAAAAAAAAATCTTGTTCCAAGAGCATTAAGTATATCTCCCAATGAAGACAGAATATCCCACTCTTCCTCGCATAATTTGAAATTGACCCTGAATATATGTGAACTCTTAGAAGACCGTCAAACAAATCAAACAGAAAGAGATAATTTGAGTTGTCGTCATCATCATCTTTTAATTAAAAACATGCATGAGAATATCGAGATTGAAGCTATTAAAATAGAAATGGAAAAAGCAGAGTAAAAGAAAAAGTATAGGGCTGGCTGCCTGCCCGTTGTCTTATTTATAGAGTTATTTGATGAAGCCCATTTTAGCATTTCATTGTCAACAAATGTAAAATATGGAATTCAACAACAACAAAAATGTAAATATGGGCTGTATTACGGACCACAGCTGCAGGCCCAATTCAAGATGGGCATGGGAAGATAACCCGGCCCACTTGGGCAATAAGCCGACGACTGAGATGGAAATCTCCTGTCTCACTCTCTGGCTCCCACCAATTATATGTTGACATCTCACACTACTTTACTCATGATTTCCGTCAAATCATTTTAAATTGCTCATAATACTACACATGATAATTTTTTATTGGTGAGATAGAAAAGGAGATACACAAATAAAACAGAAAAATTTCGTTCTCCATTTTCAAGGTGATGGGAGTATGGTAATCTCAACTTTCATTCTCATATCACAAGAGAAGGCTCCGTGGGACAAATTCTCTTATACGTACCCTCTCTTTAGGTTAAACTAAGGCACAAAATTAATTCTATCCTATTTGAACATACATCTCTTAACAACTTCTCTGAGTTAAGCATCAAAGTGCTTTGCAAGTGTCCTTGCCACCCTCTAACGAAATCAAGGATGTACTAGTTCTCAACCTCACTTTATAGAGGTTAGCCCCCTGTGGCATTAGGACGGGATCCTGGGCTAACTCACATTTAGTTAGGGTTCACTGGGACAGGCTCCCATATCAAAAGTACTTACTATGTTGCAATTACTTTCACATCACCGGCCATGTCACACAACTGAACAACTAATAATAACTAATAACTAATAACATTAAGGTTCTGATAATTCTACTAATTCTCATGGTGCTTAGAGAATAACAAGAGTCATACATCATGCTATTTAACAGAGCCCGTCTAGTTATGCCTTATTCTGTCTATTTGATTAATGGCTAATCATGCATCGTACTTATTAAGGAGCGTCACCTAATCATGCTATGAACTGTTCAACTAACATACATTAAGCATTCTATGCGCTCTGACAATATTAGCGATAAGGACTAATCATGCATCATGCCACATGTCCTGCCTATAAACACTAATCATGCATAATGTTATATAATCTGATTAAATGACTAATCATACAACAACAATCATCATCGTCCTTTTACACACTGCTTCCTCGTTGCACTCCTCTCTTCTTGCTTTCTTCTTTGTTATTTATCTCCTTGAGTTATTCTTGATAATGTCATATTGTAGTTCTTGTGTTTCTAGTCAAGGTAGAAGAGCCTGCTATACTCTTGAGAAATTTTGTACTTCAATAGAATAATTCTTAAGGACAGTGCATTGGACAACTTGAGCTTAACATTGTTTTTGTGATTTCTCGTTTTGTGTAATGATCATATTGGGTCTAGTGGAGTGTTGAAATGGAAAAATATGGGTGTGTTTGTATGCATTTTTAGAGCATGAAAATTACTTCTTTTATATTTTGTGTTATTTGTTTGTACTTCTCAAAAGAAGTAAAATAAAAAGATAATCAATTTTTTTTATTTTTTGAGAAGTAAGTCTCTACTTACTTCTGATAGAATCAGAAGCAGTAAAAGATGGAGAAAATAATGATAAAAGAAGTACTTTTACCATAAGCATAAACAAAAGGCACCCTATATGTGTGAGGTTTGGTAAAAAAAAAAGTGCACTAGCAAGGAAAAGATAGATAAGCGACAAATGAAGAACATTTTTACTATTTGTACATTTAGACACATCTAAATTATTATCGTAACTTAAATAGGTGAAAATTTTAGTTAAGTAAATGTAGAATTGATATTTTGTCTTCACTAACTATTTAGATTGTTCTCAATGAATATCACATTTTATACTTATATAAATAAAATTTACATTTGTTTAAGTTGCAATGATTTGATATAGGGTTCTATTTGGATAAATTAAGTTTTGCTCTAACTCTAGAGATGTGTTTGGTACGGAGGTAAAACTAGGATTAATTTGTAAAATTACTCGTAAGTCTAACTTATAATACTTCCACCCCAATTTTACTTCATATATATCAAACACCTCTTATATGTAAATCATTTTAATATGTTTGCTACTCTCACATAGTATTAAGTTGGATCGAACGACTGACATGTTCGGTCAATTTAATTATAGCGGTAGCTCACATACGCAAGGAAATAGAAATGTTAGGAAGAAAAAAAAAAAGAGATATATTATTTGAATATCTATGTTAGACATCTTGTAAACATGATAGAGATAGACACAAAATTTAAAATGATGGTGAGTGTTGAGAGAAAATAATTAAAACTTTTTGTTTATCTCTTTTTAAAATGTTTGAGGTGTCAAATTTTAGATATGCAAACATTTTTATATGAAAAATAAAATAAAATTAGCTAGAAGACCCAATTATCCCTGGTATACTCAACATATAGCGCCATGTCGAAGGGACATGGATAAGCGGTTTTGTTTGTTTGTTTGTTTCTTGCGTATTGTTATATGCATAATAGATTGGTGTTTATGGTTTTTTTTTAAAGGTTAGTGCATTGGCTTGTATAGTTGATCATGTTGTGGTAGTGTAGTGGTGCATGTTCTGTTTTAAGAGTAACCTGGGGGTTTTTTTTTTTTTTTTTTTTTTTTCTTTCAGTAAAGTGGAGAAATTATGCTCGTAGAAGAGTAGTTTGGTCTCTTGAATTTTGATGGCTATTAATCTGTCGTAAGAACTCTTGGGTTGCTTTAATTGGGGTGGGCTTTGGCGTACACTTTTCTCCTCTTTGAGTTTTTTTTATTAGGTTTTTTTGAAAGTTTTTAATGAGACTCAAATTCATTTTTTGTTGGGGTTTTATTTGATCCGATGATTTATGGTGTTGAATTGATGTAATTTTGCTTCCCTCATGTATTAATTAATGAAGACTTTCATTGAAAAAATGGCGTGCTTCTTTGTTTTTCAAGAAGTCAACGAAGATCCAAGGTGAACTCATAAGCTGGTAATGATTGACTAAGGCCAAAACTCAGAAAAGGATGCAATCAATAAATCCTGACCATGGTAAGCCCCTATTGCATTTGAGAACTCTCAAAACTAGTTTCATTTGGTGATGAAATCAATTTATAAGAGCTTTAGAAATTTAGATTACATTTATGATACACTTTTTTATAAATAATTTATTTAAAAATATTAATTTATTACATTAGATTATAAGACACATCAATATGTTATATTATATCATAAAATGATAACAAAATTTGATGAATTTAGTTTTAAAAATTATCAAAAATAGAAAATATATATAGTAGTAGAGAGTACTTACTTCATGAAGCACGTGAGAAACTGCCAAAAATTTAGTGGGACAAAATTCAATGAAGAAAAAAAGTACACCAACCAACATGAATTAAGAACTTCAAACCTACTAGTAGTATGTTTGAATTTCCGTTTTGATGGCTCAGAATCAATTTTAGAGGCCTAGAAGTAATAAATTTTCACTTATGCTTGAACTCAAAATTGATTTTAGTGTGTGTTACCTGAAAACCAAACAAGCACTAGGTTGAAATTCTTTTTTTTTTTTTTTTTTGGGTATAGATATAATAAGACACACTCACAATAAAGTTGGTTGGAAAAAAAAAAAAAGTGAATGTATTCTTGATAAAGATAACAAGTTTCACTTTTACCATGAATACACTTGAATATAAGATTTTCGAATTATAGTATCTTGTATGTCAAATGTGACACCAAACCTTTCTTTTTTATATTTTTTTTATTTTAAGGAGGAAGCGCAAATTCTTTGAGATGGTAACTATATTTTTGAAACTAAGATTTTTGTAACTATCTCTTTTTTGGTTCCAAAACTTCTTGGTAACTATTTCTCTTTTTGGTCCGAAATTTCTTGGTAAGGATGAGAGAGTGGCCCATGATGGATGTAGACAGGCTTGTAACTAAATAAGCTAAGGATAACTCAAGGTCCAGTTAGCGTGCTGAATCATTGACTTGGGCTGTGTTAGTGTGCTTTAATCAAGCAGAATTAGATACTAATATCTAAGTTATTTTTATTATTATTTTTGGTTTCATATGTAGGGACAACAACATGAATCCTACTAGCGGGGCACCCGCCCTACCCAACTCACTTGCGGTGGATAGATGCAGGGTGAGTTTTGTCTGTGCGACGGGGCAGGGTAGGGTATAGGGTGAACCCGTCCCCACTCATCTCGTATCCCATATATTATATATTATAAAAATATATTTATATATATATAAAATAAAATTTATGTAAAACTTATCAAATCCTAATTATTTAAAACCCAACGGTTGCAAAGAGCAAATCTAATTCTTATTCACAAATTTCTCTTTCTCTCCTGCCTCTCTCTCGTGAGTCTCGTCTCTCACTGTTGCAGTGTTGTGCCGCCAGCCATCGACGGAGATAGTGGAGAATGATAGCTTCAAGAGTTTGGAAGCTGCACAAGAAACAAAAAGTGACTTAGCTGCTACTTGGAACTTATTTGAAACTTATATGTATCTTAGATAAATCTGCGTGAATTATTGGAAACTTGTTTCTTATTCGCTTGTTATTTTATTGTTATTGGATCTTTCTATATTAAATCAATGTTGAGTGTTGACATTTGTGGTACTTTATTATATGATTATGTTAATTTATATGTGGATTGAATTTTATAGTATTTCAGCAAGTGTTCTAAAAAAATGGGGCAGGGTGGGTACTTGCGAGGCGAGTGTAGATTATAATGTTTAAACCCCGGGGGTAGGAGCAGGGCCCGTAGAGGTTAGTGTTAATAGGATGCGGGGCGGAGTCGAGGTGAGGTAAAACCCATCCCACCCCGCCCTACTGTCATCCCCATTCTTATGTTTACTTAAAAAAATTAAAGACTGAAGGGTGGATTTGGTCCCTCTCCATTTTCGTGGGGACAAGTTAGTCTATCACCATTTAAATATATAACATTAGTCACTTACTATACAAAAAAAAGGGGACACGTTTGTCCATCCATTAACTTAGTGTTTCTTGACTTAAACGAAATGCGCATGTGAACTCGACTATTGACTTGTTGAGCAAACTCCATTAAATCTACCCTAACATAAAAAAGACGTTGTTTTGTTGCACGTGTCTCTGTGTTTTTACGTCTCTGCATCTCTATGGTCCGCGCGTTGCTTCATTTTCCTATGTCATGGTAAAATTTTGGATTAGGATTGCAACAAATCGATATCATTTTATGTTAGAGAGAAGTTAACAACACCAACTTAATGAGTTAACCATTCATATATGTTTTTCTTTTTAAATAATGCAATATTTGGTTTATACGTATAATAAGTCAACTTGACTCGAATCAAATCAGTTAGAATTCAATAGATTCGAAAAATAGATTGTTTAAACCAAAACTTCCAATTATGTAAAGGTTTTTAGGGACCGCTACTATCATGCTCCAAAATACTATAAGAAAGGAGAATTAAATATGGGCTGTTTATATTTATTTCCTTTCTCTACTTTTATTTTAATTAAACAATATATCAATGCTCAAAGAAGGGAAATGAAAAGAGTGCTCTTAATGTTTGATAGAGGATGACGAGAACAATATAAGATATGAAAATCACTTAAACATTTATTTTTAGTTTTAAGTGTTGACACTCCATTCAACCAATTCTTTTATTTAATTATTAGTTGGAGTAAGTATATTATGACTTACTCTTAGAGGGAATGAATTATCACTCTTATATTTATTTCTTGCATGTATACGTATATAAAACTGCAAGACGAAGCAATCAATCTCTTCTTGTGCTAGAACTAAACTAGGGAAAAATAAGATTCATTAATGTAATTAAGCTAGTGGACAAATTGCAAATTAGGAATTAAAATACTACTAGAAAGACGAGAGTGGTTTAAACTTAAATTTATTAATTAATAGCAATCTCTCTAATAATGGAGAGAAAATTAGACTATGAACTTGTTAGTTTACATACAGCCCCATTTGCCCTTATCAAAACTTCATCTATCTTAACATTTAATAAAATAAAATAAAAAAGTTAACTTCGTTGACGTCCTTAATGAAAACAGAAATTGCACCGCTCCTTCTATGTGTTTAGGTGATTATGATCTCTATAGTAATAATAGAGTTAAATATTATTTATCATTAAGGTGTTTTATATATTACATTCTTAATATTTTCATATGTAGTAGATTTCAGAATCCCATTTAACCTTATAAATGGATTGTCAAGTTCATAAGAGAGGATCAAAAGAGTTGTAAAATCTATTAAAGTATAAAATGTGATAAACATGTATAATGAACAAAATACCTTAATAACAAATAACATTTAACTATCTTTTGTTAATTAAAGAAAATCAGTGTTGACTAAACAAACAGAAGGACTTGATATAATTTTATTAAACCTTAAGAGGCATTAGTGTACTTTTACCTTAAAACACAGCAAATTTATAGTTATACAAATTTCTCCTTATTCCATTTTGCTTAATTTATTAGGAATTTTATCTTCATTTGTATGGATGGCATGTAAGTAGGACAACTCAATCAAACCTCGTGCTCTGACAGAAAATGAGTGCATACAAGAGGTCAAAAAGTATGACCAAAAGGAAATAAAACAAAGAAAGGCCATAGTTGAAGAGTTACCATATTTTTCTCTCAATTAAATTTCCCTTCTATTCCAAGCAGCAAAGAAAAAGGGCATAAGAAAAAGATGAACTAACCAATTCCCTATTTTTCACGCCAACCCTATATTCAAACAGATTCCCTCTTCCCCCCTTCACTTTCTCTCATTGCACAATACACATTGAGGGGCCATGATATCTAAGACACTGTTTGGTTATTCTCTAGACACAATAAGGAGAGAATGAGATAATAAAGATGGGTCTCCTGCAATTCTTTCTTTAGATTAAGATAAATTAACTTACAAATTATTTTTGAAACATATCTTTTGTGTCTCTCTTATTTGAATATACAAAAAATATTTTAAAAATTGTTCTTAGATTAAAAAAATTAAGTTTTTTTGTTTCATTTTTTTTCTTTAAACATATTTCTATCACTAATGTCTCTCTCACATCTGTTTCAAAATAAAAACCAAACACTACTTAAACTAACATTTGAATTTGATTTTGTCCTGAGAAGGATGAGACAAATACATTGAAATTATAAACATATTTTTAGAAGAGATTACAAAAACCAAAAACCTAAAATTGTCTCTCTCAATAAAGTTTTTAAACAAATTTTTGTACCTCACAAAAAGAATAACACAAAATACATGTCTAGGGTTGGCAATTTTTTAAACTATTTTTTGCGCATTATAAAAAGAAAAACATGATGAACTCTTCCCCTTGGACTCAAATTCTCTGTCGTTTTGGTACCAATACAGGAACCAACCAAACTGACTTCAGATTATAGAAACAGAACCAAAGGTGCAGCACAAAAAGCACAAGTAGGCCCTTCAAATACACAACCCTCAAAAGCAACGCTGATTAGAAGGGTATCCACATCCTTAGGTTCCTCTCTCACACACTCTTCTACCTCCTTTTTTGTTTTAACCCTCTCTTAACAGTTTCATTCTTTGTCTCCCTCTTCAGTCTTCACGGCTCCACTACTTTATCTTTTGACCAAAACCACCCCCTTTTTCTCCCCTTCTTGATCCCTGAGAAAAAGAAATTCTCACCCCAATATTCATCTTTCACACTTCACAGTTACTTCCACACTTTGCCCCAACCAACAAACAATAAATGGCAAAATGTTGATTCCACTATTAAGGCCCCATTTGTCATGTGTGCATGTCTCTCATGCACGTATATCATCATATGTGATTGTTTTCAAGTAGAAGCCTTGCATGTTCTCAGGGTCAAGTTTGAGCTACGAGTTTGATACATCACATTCTATGCCTTTAAATGCTCTTGAAACATCACTCTCTCTTTATATATAGCCTTTAACTTTCATCTTAACATATCTATACCTTGTTTCCAATTCACTAGCTACCTTGTTTCCTTAAATTGTTTTATCTATCTATCTATCTATCTATATGTGTGTGTCTATACACACACACCTTTTACAAACATATCCTTGGTATCATACTGTCCCCTCTTAGTTACTACTACACTCTCTCTGCAACTCCTCTGTTTTTCTCTGTTTTAGAAACAGGGGAATTAAAACAATTGGTTTTCCTCCTCTGTTTCACTCTGTTTTGGAAGCAGGGGAATTCAAATCATTGGTTTTTATTTTTTATTTTTTGCAATTGGAAGTCTCATATTGTTGCTGTAATGTTAAGGAAAAGCAAAAGGGTGTGCTTTAGTCCTGATTCCAATGAGAAACCAACCATGTTTCTCAAGCACTGGGGCGCTGACGGCGATGGTGGTGGTGGTGGCAGAGTAGTTGGGAAAAGGAGGAGGATCATTGGAAGTTGGACTCTCAAATTTCCCAAGGAATCAAGAATCTCACCGGTGAGATTCCTACTGAGGCTTGGAGCGAAGGTGGCGAGCGCCATCGGCGGTTTTTCGGCGAGGAGGAGGTCCTCCAGGAAGGTTTCTTCGTCGGCTTTGGTCCGGTCGCGCTCATTATCGGACCCCATCGATTCGCACCGCGCCAAAGCCGTGGAAGATTGCATTGAGTTCTTGCATTCTTCTTCCTCTAGGGAGAGACCAAGTTCAGCCTCAGAAATTTCTGGTTAGGGAAGGTTTTTTTTTTTTTTTTTTTAATTTTCTTTTTATGATTGCTAGTTAAAAGATATGTATATCAGAGGAAAAGGGTATGCTTTGTTGATTTTGATTGACATGTTCATTTTTAGGAGATAGTGGTTTATCCTTTTGTGAACTATGCCACTTTGGTAGTGGAGTTTGTGTAGCGATTCTCATCATAAACATTGTTCCATCGTGCCACTTTTGTTAATGGAGTTTGAGTAGAGATTCTCATATAAACATTTGCTCAAGCCTCATATTTTAGTTTGAAGGAGCCTAGTTTAGTCTGAATTGAAATCTATAATCGCGGTTCTAAACTTCTAACTCGCCCTATAGTTTGGTCATTATTATTATTAGATTTTTTTTTTTAATATCATTGGTATTCAAAATATATTGGACTCTAATTAATCTAACTCGAATAAGGTCAAATCACGGTAAGATAAAACATTTTTAGTGAATTTTTTTCTTGTACAAGACTCAACTTCAAAACCTTTTTTAAAGAAAATAAGTGTCACTTCACTTAAATCAATTAAGTTTTCACATTATTATTAATGGAATCTAATCAATGCCCAACCTTCATTTTTATTTTGTGTTGCAAATAATATTATCTATACAAATTAGTTTATCTTGCTTCAAAATATTTTTGGTAAGTTACTCAATCTTTTTATAACTCTCTTTTTATAGCTAAAATGACTTAAATTATACATAATCTTCTTAAATTGTGCAGCAATCCATGGAACACTTGTTGCATATTCATGTATACGTAATCAATAAACAAAGGATAAAAACCATTGTGAAAGGTACGATGAGTTCATTTTCCTAGTACCACAAGAAGAAATTGTTCATTTTGGTGAAATCATCTTCTTTTTTGGTGAAATCATCTTCTTTTTGGTACAAAGGAGTTACAAACAATTGAGCAGGATAATGATAGAAGAGACCCAACAACAACAACAAAATACTGCACGAGAAAGAGATGACTATTCTAGTCTAGTTAAGAAAAATGTTTAACTTCTTATTTTTATTTTTATGTTTATAACTCATTGATGGCTCAATACATCTTAGGAGATGCGGAGAACTTATTACAAATACGGGACAACAAAATGCAAACATAACAATATCAGTTAACACGACGCAAACACATCTTTAACAATGCTTTCGTTGGAAAAAGGCTTAACCTAAGAAAGGGAAGCCAAAGGAACAAAATCACAATCAAACACAATCACCAAAACACAATCGACTTGATTTAGAGAAAGTCTTATAAAAAATTCACCTGCATAAACAATAGATGGAAAAAAATGTATCTTCTTAAAACTAGATTAAGATACACCTAAAAATAAAAAAAACAATAAAAGAAAATTAATACCACACAAAAAATTCGTCCTCCCGAAGACGACCTTTTGAGCTAATTGCATCACCTTCTTGAACCAAAATTTTTGCCACCAAAAAACTCGTGCGAGTATCGCAATAACTAAAACACAAGATAAAAACCTAATATGGCAATAAAAAAAGGGCTAAAAGAGACAAAATCAATGACTGGCAAACACCAAACTAAGATCTGCTTCTCATATTTCATTTCTATTTCCTCTAACACAAGCTCATTTAGAGCATTAAACACATCATCAGAAGTCATAACTACAAATTCTTGGTACTAAAACCATTTCTAATCCTTGTAATGAAATAAATCTTTGTTGATCTTGCACGAGTGACTTCAACATTAGGGCCGCAATCAACATTTTTAATGTGTTGTGGGGCCATGATATGAATTTCAACCACTCAAGATTGGGAATCCTTGTTATGATACATCGCTACCCCACAGCTCACAGACAGGAGCATTCTCTCATTTCTAGGCCTCTTCTATTCCATCCAACATTGTAAACAATAATAAATCAAAAGATTCAAAAAAGAAAGAACAAAAAAAACAAAACATACACTGCCAGCCATATCCTTAAAATCAGTGACTGTCCCCCTTATTGATGCCCACTTTACAACAAATTTCAGGCTCATTCCAAATTGCCTATTGCGCAGGAATCCAATAACAAAATAATGCAATGTAAGTCAAAATCTTTACTGTAGTTATATACTATTGAACTATAGTAGTCTTGTCTAAAAGTTTGATACATGTGTTTATATGTCTATTTATAATAAACTTAAACATATAAAATTAATTAAGATTTTTTTAAAATATATGAAAGTAATTTTGAATAAAATATATTAAATTTATAAACTTTTTTAATAAAAAATTAAATAGTATTTATTTTAGTTGTTAAAAAATTCTTAAAAATTGAATTTGAAAAGATTATGTTAGATAATTAATTTCAAATTTTAGTTCAAAATTTTTATTTTATTTTTATAAATTTTAAATAATGTATATTTTAAAAGTAAGCAAATGTTAAAATATAAATTAGAAAATATTTTGTGAGGATCTAATGAAAAAATGTAGTGAGCTTTGGCGAGAAACTTTTCTCCAAGAGCAGTGATGGGAAAACTCAGCTATGTCTACAATCCACAACCCTTCCATCGTACTGTCAACTGTCTCATTAATGAACATGTCTCACTACTCAACCAACCGCTTAACCGCGACACTTACTCTCTTACAATAACGCATGCATGCGCGCCCCATTAAAAATGAAATCGATCGCGCCTTCCTCTCTATTGCATAAATGAAAAAAACGCTGGGCTTCAAGTTCATTCCCCACTTCTTCTAGAGTCATACTTGCCATGTTTGTGCATTATGTGGTAGAAGTTTTCCGTCATCCATATTCCCTTTTGGTATGGTGTATATGTTTGTGCGACTGGGTGACAAATGTTTGCGTACTACTAATTAATATGTTATGTTTTGTTAGTAGTTAGTGTTATTTGATTCATATATTTGTGCGTGTGTTTGTATATGTTTGTGTAAAGATATGAGAAATGTTTGTGCACCACTCATTTTCATTTTTTGGTATGTTAGTATTTTGTGTTAATTGGTTCAAATATTTGTGTACCTATGTTATATATGTTTGTGCAGTGGTGTGACAAATGTTTGTACACTACTGATTAATCTGTCATGTTCTTTTAGTATTTAATGTTAATTGGATCGTATATTTGTGCATGTATGATCTATATGTTTATGTAAAAATATGGGAAATGTTTGTGCACTACTCATTTTCATATTTTTGGTTCTTTAGTATTTAGTGCAATGGTATGTCAAATGTTTCATATTAGCGGACCTGTGCTATATATGTTTGTGCAAAAGTGTGGCAAATATTTGTGCACTAATAATTGATATGTTCTGTTCGTTTAGTATATAGTGTTAATTGGTTCATATGTTTGTGCATGTATGTTGTATATGTTTGTGCAAAAATATGGAGAATGTTTGTGCACGATTCATTTTTATGTTTTTGGTAATTTAATATTTAGTATCAATTATTTCATTTGTTGGTGCACATACATTATATATGTTTGTGCAATAGTGTGATAAATGTTTGTGCACTACTTGTTTCTTCACCTGTGATCTTCCAGTACCAAGTGTTTGATCGAGTGGTTAAACCTTGTTTGTCCCATTGATTTGATCTGCATAATCCATTGATGAAATTGGACCTCGAATCAATTCATCACTGAACTGGTTCGTTCCCTCAAATTGATGCTCATATTCAACGGACAAATTAAGATCAAAATCAAAATCTATCAACCGAATGATTATGATTGATATTGATTATGTAGAAACTGAATAACTATTGTGCAAAAACAATGCTTGGTGAAGACGAACCGAGGGCTACGTGAGCTTATAGTTTGACGGTTGTGTGGGAGTGTGTGAAACTTGCGTGAAATTGCATGTGAGGTCGCGTACGGAATCAATATTTCAGTTGTATGAAAATACGCAGTTGAAAATTGGTTGTACACCAATCATTTTTCTTAGATAAGGAAATGTTCTTTGAACATTTGAAAATGTGTTTATACCTTGTTACCCCTCTACAATATATTATGGGGTCCACTTTGTAAGAAGTGGGTCCCATAAAATGTTGTGAAAGGAGTGATAAGGTGTAAACATTTTTTCATATATCTAAATAACAAAATTGTATATATAAACGGCAGAAAAATGATAATATAGTAAAGCTCATCATAAATCTCACTTTTATGAGTATGATTGTCCCAAAATATTTAATTTTTGTTGTCGTGATAGCATTATTGGAGGGTGCAAAAACTTATGATAGTTTCTGGGGGATCTTTTAATTTTTTTAAGGGCATGGGTAGTCTTAAGCAGTTAATGATTGAAAAAGTAACATATTCTATTTCTTCAAAAATTAAAATGAAAAATCGAAAAACATATTTTGTATCAATAAATTTATGACTAAACATTAGCCATTTATTTTTTTTTAAAAAGTATTGATACCCTTAAAAAAATAATAAGATAATAAGAGTGCCAAAGAAATCTCTAAAAAATTAATACATCATTTGCAAGTACGATCATAATCAATATTGCTACAAGTTTTCATAAATCAATATTACTATAAGTTCTCTTTGAATGTTAATGATAC
Organism: Nissolia schottii; assembly: GCA_003254905.1. Lineage (NCBI taxonomy): Eukaryota > Viridiplantae > Streptophyta > Magnoliopsida > Fabales > Fabaceae > Nissolia > Nissolia schottii. The sequence goes on along the minus strand of QANU01102613.1, from coordinate 169,588 downwards.
TTTATGACTTTAGAATGAGACAACCATCCGTCCTAAACTTCTTCCAACCAAAAAAGAAAAATATAAACAGAGTCTATGACATGTGGCAAAATTGTAATATGTCGTTGGACAAACCTTAATCTACCATCGACATCCTAAACCCTATTTACATGCCTAGGACAAGTCTATTTAGCTTGGTCTTCTTCCCGATTCAAAGATATGGTTCATTAGCCTAACCTGTATTTAAACGAATCAACAATTTAAGTAGTTATAAGCAGTGCGAACTAAGCAATATGTGGGTCAGTTCATAAGCTGCAGCTCATATACTCACCTCTATTCATACAATGCTCCCAATTAAAAATTGCATAAAAAGGCTGGTGAACCACAGCTTTGAATCAAGTGTTCAATTTCTTGCTGAAGGAATAGATAATGGTGGGTATTAAAAGCAGCAATATATGCCTTAAAATCAAGTGAAAATTCAGATATACTAAAGGTATTTTATTGTGGTATCTGCTATTAATTCATATTGGAGTTTCTGTTTGATTTGAATGCAGGTGGTGGCCTTATTTATTGCTGTCATGGTGCTGATTTTTGTGTTGTGTTGTTGGCCGGGCCTCTTGTGGTCCTGTACTTTCCTTTCCCTTGTTGGTAGAGTTTATATAATCTATTGAAGAAAAAATAGTGTTCAATCTCTCAAAAATTCTTTTGTACTCAAGGTAAAAATCAACATTTCTTCCATGATATGGTCTCTTGATTTTTCTTTCTATTGTTTTTTTCTACTTTCAAAAATAATTAATGTTTTACATGATTTATGAAACATGATGCATTTCCTTAAAGCAAGACAAGAATGATTGTCCCAGATGTTTTTAAATTCTTTCAAGTACAACTTACTTTTATTGTGTTTGCAGTCAAGAATAATGTATTAGCCTTATATCCAACCCAAACATTTCTCATTCTTTTCCACTATCACTACTCAGCTTTCTAGATCTATTAAAAAAAATAAAAAAATACAAAAGAACATTGGCCCAACAATTATTTACTGTTGATACCCATATTCATCTTGTCGTTTTGCCTTGTTTTTGTTTCGAAGTTCACTAAAGCGAAACACATTCTAACATCATCAAACGCCATCCACTACAACAGTTACAAACGAAACAAGCTTTGACAGTTATCTGTCTAAAAGACTGTTATTCGTTTAAAAAAAATTATGACAGAAAAAAGGACTAGCCACTGGCCATAATGATGGCACAAGCAGAGTAGAAAGCATTAAAGTTCACACGTACGCTAATAATTGCCATTCCACTAATGAGCAAACACTACGGCAATAAAAAAGGACAAAAAGAATTCAAAATGGCATCATGAATAAAATAAACAGTGCCGTAGCATTATGATCAAGAATCCAATGTGAGATTTTCAAGCTCTCTGATCCCTCCTTGACTAGAGGCCTTTTTCAACTCCAGGGCTCTCTTGTAAGGAGGGGCAATAGGTGGCTGAACAGGATCCAAGCTCTGATATGTTCCGCCACCGACAACTTTAGGTAGTGGGTATGAGCGATCAGAGTCATAGCCACTAAGGTCGCCGCAAGCTAGAAATGGGATGTACACCTTGTTGGGGCCTTCCAACCACCCACTACAACAATCTGCAGAGCAAACCACGAATGCATTCATATAGCAACATGATAGAATTTGAGACCAATGCCATTGACAAAATACTCATTTTGAGATCCTGACAAAGATATCGCGAGACAAAATAGTCCTTTAATATATGAAAGTACACTCGAGGTCACTGTCTGATCAAAATATAAGACATTTTGATCCCTAAACATATTGTTTGATCAAGCGCTTACTGCTAAGCCAAAAACTATAACTAATGACAATAGTACAAATTTATTTCCTTATAACTTCTCAAAACCGCATTTAGTATAAGGTGCTGCTCTATTTACAGGTGTCATCAGTCATAATGTTAAGCCCATCAAATCTTAAGGACGATGTTGGCCAAATTAAACCAACATGTATAAAGTGGACACTTTTGTCCATCTGAAGTAAGGACTAAAGTATCCTCATATCTTGAATGGTGAGGGACAAAATTGTCTCAGTTTATTACTTTGCACCCTGATATTTTAGATGGATATTTTGTTTAAAATGAAGTTAAGAGAAAATATTCCTCAGGGTATGTTTTTTAATTGTACTTCAGAAATCACATTGGTCGCAATGAGGTCCTGCAGTTATGCATAATACCAAAACCCCTCACCATTAGACCAATCCTAGTGGCTTTAACCTCAGGGTATCCTAGTGGCTTTAACCGCATGGCATGTTTGGATTTCCGTTTACAACTCTAAAGCTATAGTTTGGACAAAAGCTACAAGAGAGAAGCTTTTGTCAAAACCATGGTTTGGAGCTTCCTAAACAGAAATCCAAACATGCCCTAAGCATGTTAGATTGCACACGAGAATAAGTTTAAGAAGCTATATTTATTTATAAGAATGCTCACAAGATTTGACATAAGGACCTGAATATACCTGTATCATCGACCCCAGATGGACTCCCAACCTTCTCAAGAAGGCGATGAAGATCTTTCGGATTGAATCCTTCTGGAGGGGAATAGTTTTCACAAACCGCAAATGCCTCTGCAGGGGGTTAAACACTAAGAATTAGCACAAATCAAGAATACTAACCACCTTACCGCAATGTTAATCCACCACCTTGGCATAGTCAGGAAATCAAAACTAGCTTAGACACATGAGTTGCTGCAGGTATGAAGGAATGAACAAGTGAATATTGGAAGTTCATATCCCGTGTGCTATAAAACCATTCATTTGTCTCGACCTAACAACTTAAGCTTTTGAGAGACATGGTTGTTGCTATTAGTGTCTCGATGACCAAGCGGTCTAAAGTTCAATCTTTGTCATCCCCATTCTTATAAACAAAGTTGAATTTCAACACAATGTAGGTGTACTTGTGCATATCCACACTTCAAGCCCAAAAGGCTCTTCGGTGAAAAGGCATGTTAAAATATAAAATCATCTATTTGGCTCTAATCAAAAGCTTAAGCTTTTGGGAGAAATGGTCTTTGACAATATACATTTGCCAGAAATGGCATGACTGCCGCCAATTCCTTAGCTATGGCAAATCCCCCTAAAAGCTCATAAAGGAAACTGTAAAGATAAAAAGCATGCATATTGAAATTAAAAATAGTAAGAAAACTCTGAAACTAGAATTCTTACCTATGCTAGAATTGCGGCTGCTTTTTGGTTTTGCAAAAGTCACTACAGGGAAAAATAATTTTAGCTGCAAACCAAAAAGAAGACAGAAAATGTAATGATGATTGTAGGCTTATAGTAGAATTTGAAATTTCTGAAAACTGCTGCTAAAACTAAACATCATGTAATGAAAGTATATCCAGGATACCTTCAAATACAATGATACATCGTTACCACTTTTCCAATTATTATGAATATTTAGAAGAAAAGGATTGCACAATTACACAAGTACAACTGTACAAACAAAAATTTCAGATACTATCATGAGTAGGTTTCAAGTTCTAACCAGAAAAAAGGCATGCTATCAGTAACAGAAGAGATTTTAAAAAATATTCTGTTTACTTTTACAAGTGCAATTTCTCAAAAATCTAACTCATCGGCTTTCCTTTTCTTTCAAAGTACTGTGTTGATTTATTTACATCCAGTTGGCTCACTGTTTCCTTTTATAATCCTGATCAATTTCATCGGAGCTTTGCCATACCAAAGTCACTGAGTCTTGTAGTATTTGGATAATTGGATTACTTCCATTATTTCAAAAGGTCAGTGAGTTTCATTCAGTGTCTAACATACGTCCTATAGAAGAATATCTATTGTCACTTTTCCACAGATGTTGCAAAAGCTACTTAAAAAGAGAACGACTGGAACAGATTAAAAAAATAAATAAATAAACTCTATCAATCACTAAATGATGCCTATGTCTCTACTTCCTACAACATATATTAACAAGGGGAAATTTCAAATACCTGACAATATAGAAGACTCGTGTCTTTTCCTCTAAATATCTTTGCAATAAACTTCCCGCCTTCCTTAAGTACATGGGTAACAATTGTTAATCCCTGCAATGAGTATTCTAGCTAGCATTAATGTTCCACAAAATCCAATAAAGCCAAACATAATCATTAAACTAGTAGCAAATAAATGAATGGAAGTAGATTACTGAAAACGAGAAGAGAAAAATTCATATAACTTGGCTTGGCAATAAGGACAAGCAATAGATAAAAAAGTGTGGCTGCTATTTCTATACCCTTGAAAAAAAAAAAATTCATACTGAATTTCAAATTCAAATAGGATGAAAATGCAAGATGGAAAAAACCTAAGATCAAAAGCACATGCAAAAGAAAAGGACAAACAAAAAAATTTATTAGAACAAAAGTACTTACTGCAAGTATGAGTTGGGACTGAACAAATTCATCCATGTCATGAAGCCCAGTAACTGAAAAATCACATAAAATGAAATGCTTTCTACACTAAAAATTAACATAAATATTTCAAAACTACACAGTTAAAATAAATAGCACATTTTCTTTACCATCAGGAGCACCATCACACACAACCAGGTCAGCCTTGCAACCATCAAAATGTCTGATGACCTAAAAAAAAAGGTTACAAACTTTAGTACAGCAGTATAATGAGTAAATAACGAAGTTGGTCCTACCAAACATCAAGCAGAATTAAATGAAATTCATAATGTACACATGTTTCAATAGTGAACCAAACATAGATTGCCAATGTATTGCCTTCACCCAAGAATTATATAGAAAGAAAAATTTTAACTGAAATGGAAAAGGAAAAAATACAAGAAAAACATATATGCTCTTGATGGAATTTCAGGAAGATGGTAACAAAGTTTAGAACATAAAGAGAATGTATATAATTTTCTAGTGATATGTGAAACATACTCAACTCATCCTCCCATAAAATGAAGATACACGTGACAAGAACTAAGGTAATACAGCAGTATGTACCACTTCAGCAGTCCGAGCATTAGTTATATCGCCCTGCACTTGGATAACACCTTCAATCGGAGCCATTGGCTGCAAATCAATAGCTACTATAAGAGGAAGATCTTCATCCCTGCATATCAAAATGCAGCAAGAAATAAATGATCTTAACTAGAGACAGACAGTGAGGCAGCCACCTTGAATATTCAAAAACACTGACTATTTTTATAGAGCACAAAAATGTTAACAGTATGTCTGAAAATGTTTTACAAATTTTTGATAAAACATATTAGTGGGGCAAGTTATATGCTCTGTGGGTAAATCGTAAACAAAAGGAAATGGGCATTGGGTGATGTTAGAATATCAGGATTACTATTATTGTGCTCGAGGTATTATGTTAGGCGTGTTAGTACTATGCGTGCACTTGTACTTCCTAGAGTGCCAGTATCAATAAGTATATTGGATTTAGTTTTTAACACATTACCACATTACATAATACCATTCAGAGCCTTATTTTCATCCTCTCCTTTCCATCCTTTCCCCATAATTGCAACAGGAGAAAACAGGGTTTGTCACTTCGTGGTGTTATGCTGATAGCTATTTGAGGGCATCACATATGCACATAAATAGGAAACTTTTTCTATACTTGATTTTTTCATTATAGTAGATTTCTCTATTGTGGACCATAAACAAAATCAATGTAGTAGTTAAAATCACTACATCAATGAAGTTATCTCTCATAATCTCTCAATTTCCATCAAGTAATTTCTCAATTTCAACCAAACACAAAGGCAATGAAGTCATAAAAAAGTTCATTACGTTGAAAAGTAGAATATTTCTAGTTACCAATCCACATAACTACAGCCAACCACAAAGAACACTTATAAGTTAAACAACATCAAAAGAATCCTTTTCCAACTAGGAGGGGTAAGTACATGGATCAAACAACACCACTATGTTCTGTCATAAACCAAGTTAACATAGCACAATTTCAATCCTACGTCCTAGCATGCATCTAGAGGATGTGACACTAAACATCAAGGAAATCCTTAGGGAAGCAGAGAAATCTCAGAAAGTAAACTTACTTTGCATCAGGTGCAAGCTTAGCTGGGAGAAAAACTTTACGGCTCAAAACCTGCACATAAGAATTGAGTATTATGAACTTATCAAGGTGGCTACCAAATGAGATCTGTTATCCCTATTCTAGTTCTACCAATGCACCATAGATAACTTATCTCCATGTCCAGTATGGACATTAGTTCCATTCTCAACTATGTTAAAATTTAAAACTTCTCTGGGAAAATAACAAATAATTTTTTTTTCAGCACAGCACATCATGTTTCCAGGTGTGAAAATGACATTTTTAATAAATAAGCAGTGTATCTAGATCAGTACTGAAGAACAAAGATCCTGCAAAACCTTTCAAGAATAAGGCATAGAAGGTGAGTCTTAAGGTGCCACAGACTTTGGGTCATGGCTACAGTAGCCAAGGGCTCCACTTAGGAACACTATTGTTTTTAGTTACAGACTTACAGACTATACTGCCTTTTAACAACCAAGTACACAAATTTGTGTCTAAAGAGATGCCACAACATTGTTTGATCTATGTAGCTGACCACACTTGATGGGAAAGGGGCTTTGACGTTGTGCAAAATAAGAAAAATTAAAATTTATGATATTAGTTAACAATTCAAATGCCAAATCAGTGATATTTTCCAATCACTAGTACCTGACTCCAGCTACCAGGGGCAGCACATAAATCTACAACACGCTTCACTCCTGCTAAAATAAATAATAACCCATAAAAATTTGTAGTCTAGAGTCTGAAAGAAAGAATTTGAATTTTTTTTCACATTCTGTAACAACAAATACACAGAATTACATGCACTCCTATCTGCAAATCATTCTTTACATGCTAAAGACTACAGAACAAAAACGTTTGTTAAAAACCTTTCATTAGTTCTAGACATCAACAAATGCCAAAGCTTTCGAGTTCAAAAAGTGAAATGCAAAAGTAGTGCAAGTCACTTGCTAATGCTTGATTTCAATTTCTATTTACTGGGTTCATACATAATGGTCCAACGACAATTGACATTATCAAAATCTCAAATACAGGACAGAGGGCAATAACATCTATACAAAATAAATTAATAAATAAACAATTTTAAATTATTAAAAAATAATAATAATCAACTAACCAAGTAAACATATTCATGCCTTGAATGACCAATTAAAACACGCACCTTCAAAAATGCTAAACTCCTCATCTATCTGAAGGAGTTTGAAGGCACTTCGAGCACGCCACCCTTCTTCTTTTGCTTTCCGGTAATAGATATCCTGATAAACCAACTCAGCTAAACATAGACGGCAGTTCAAAGAAAGCAAAACAAAACAAAAAACAAAAAGCAGAGTCTGAAGCAGAAACCAATGTTTTTACCCTCTTATCCCTTGATGCTTTGCCCATGGTTTTATCCCTCACTTGCCAAATTACAAATCCTGAGAAACAAAACCACACATACCAAAAGCATATTTAAAAAATATACAAGTAAAACTAAGAAGGAATTTCATCAAACACCTTGTGTGCCAAAATAGCAAAACAAAACAAGACAACTTGCGACAAGGTTGTTTTATGACCTGAGATATTGGGTTGCGAAACCCCCAAACACAGTTGCTTTGGAACTTCAAAGTGATATTAAGAGACACTACTTTTCTAGTGTTGTTGGTTTCGCCGGTTGCTTGTGCGGTTGGGATTTTGGGCTTCCAGGCCCCAACCCTGTATTACATAACTAAGGTTCATAAAACGAGCCTTCACCGAAATTAGGATGTAACTTGATACATTGTTAGTGTATTTAATCATCTATCATCAGAGCAGCAAAAGTTTTAAACCTTAAAAGATTTTCTGGTGTAAAACTCTGCTAGGCTGAGAGTGTATCAAAATTACTCAATATAAAAACATGCAACTCAAACTGTATCAAATTAAAAAAATTCGATAACATCATGCAAACTTATAAGTTATTGGTAGCAATAAACCAGCATAAACACACAAAAGAAAAATGGAAACCCACCAAAGTGTAACCGTAACTCATTACTGAAAATAGAGACTGAAATAAAACATCTAGAATAAACCATTTGCTGCCATTTCATATTCATCGTCTTCCGTTTCACGCAGTGCCAGTTGACAATTCAAAATTTCAAATCCAAACAACTAACACTGATAAACTAACACAGTGGAAGAAAATTGAAAAAAGAAAGGGGAAAAAAAAAAAACTAGGAGCAACAGTAAAGCAATCTAGCAGAGCTAGAGAGGTACACCAAAGAGAAACAAAAAGGAAAAAAAGAAAACACCTTGACAAAGCAATGAAGGGAAAAGGCACGCAGAAGAACAGAGAGGGAGGGAAGCAAGTAGCGAGAAGCGAAGGTTGGTGGAGGCACGAGACGAAGCAACTGCAGTAGTAGTCAAAGCCCAAAGGGTTAGTTCTCTACTTTTTATTTTTTATTTTTTATTAATTTTTGGTTTTTTTGATCGTATGAGAGAGAGAATGATTGGTTTCAAATTTTTGGTATTGGGTGTTTTGAGAGTGATTCAATCAAGGCCCAATTGCAGCTTTTATGGTCCAGGCCCAAGTAACCAAACAATACTGGGGAGTTTATCATGCGGGGATCACTGCACTAGTTTCGATTTATTTGTTAAGGAAAAAATGTTGAAGCCGAACATTCGAGCAAAAGAAGACATATCGACGGGAAGAAGAGGAGAAATTCGTGGATGATCATGGGTCGCTACTTAGAATTGTGCTCATTTTACTTATTATGTGTTTCTTTAACTCTCCATGAATAACAATGGTTAACTTTATTTCATTATTTCAAAAAAAAAAAAAATTAGTGGGGCCCATCACTTAAAAATTATTATTAACCTTTTAGTAAAAGAAAAATATAATTGTAAACATTTTTTATTATTTGTTGAAAAATAATTTTCTTTGCTATTAAAAAGAAAGAAAAAACTTAATAAAAAAAGGAAAAAGTTTCTTCTCTCCTTACCACCATACACAACCTTACCACCATCAACAGACTTCCATTGGTCGCACGCATGCTTAGTGTTGTTCCCGTGTCAGAGATGGCGGCAAAGGTGTTCGGCGTCGTAGTATGCTGGGACAAGGTGGGTGGAAGGTGCAGCCAATTATCATGGTATTCCTCAATTTCCATTTTGTTTGTTATGACTCTTATTTTGAGTATGTTATCCAATTCATGTGGATCCTTGTGTTTTTATGTTGATTTTTTCTTTTCACCATTGCTTTTGGATTTGTTTATCTCTCATTCTTTTTTCATTGATTTTTCCTTATGTTATGTGTTACAAAGTAACATAAAGGGGTTTAGGGTCTCTGATTCGGATGAGTGAGTTGGGGAATATTGAGCGGTCGAGCAATCTCCGTGTTTGGTATCTCTGGTGTCTAGTCTGGTGGAGGGTACTTGCAAGCACTCTGACGCTCAAGTTAGTGAGAGATCTAGGTATTAATATTAGGGTTCGAAGGTCCCCTTACCTCAAGATTTGTGGGTTTATTTATAAGGAGATGGGTGTAATTTGGGCCCCTTACTAGGCCCAAGTGGCCCAACATTTTAGTCAATAACAGTTCCCCCACTCGGGTTTAAAGCCTTAAGCCTTTGGCCCGAGTTTTATGTCCATGTATGAGACATCATGCTAGGCCTTTATCTGAGTCGTGGATTGAGGACATAGGTGTCCTATGTTGATACGTTGAGGCTCTTTCAAAACTTTCATTCCAAATGTGGGAGAATGGAGTGTGGTTGTTTCCGTGTTAGCATGCCAAGGCTCCTTGAAAGCCTTTTTATTTTACCTTTGAAAGTCAGATCTTGAGTCCTTCGGGCCTTTGGTCGTTGCGAGCAAGTCTAGAACAGGGATATTTGTACCCATATTCTTTGAGAAGTTATCTAGTAAAGTCAAGCATGGGTGTTCCATGCCCTCTACCTATCATCTCCACAGGTGTATTGTAGCCGAAGCCTACAATTTTTCGTATACATGAGACCTTCTGAGGCCTTTACTCTTCTTGTGAGGCTGGAATATAGGCATTTCATGCCTTCGACTTTGCTTGGTTGAAGTCTCCTTTTGTTTTATGGTCTCATTTTGTCGGGTGTTTGACTTGGGCATCTTTGTCGTGTTGTTGCCTTTACCTAGGTTTTGCACTCAACCTGGTTGTGTATGGTTGTTGCTTTAACACCTCTTTTAAAAAATGATTGACCTATCATGATCCTTTGATGGGATATGCCCCCTTTCGCAGGGATTGTTCGTTTGTCCATTTGTTGTGAACCTGCATTCGAGGACTATCTTCAGTGATTCAACTCGCATTGTGGCTTTATTGCAATATGCGAATTAGAGGAGAGAGTCTTTAGCAGATGAGTGTGGTGTTGTCAGGCTTTTGTATTCTTCTAGCTAGAGTGCTTTAGCGTCATTGAGGCGCTCCTTCACCCTTCATGAACGACTTACTAGTGGCTTTAGGTTGGCAATTAGTATGAGGGTATTTGCTATAGGAATTTGTGCTTGATCCAAAATTGTTCTCAAAATTTATTGTTGGTGTATCATGTTTCACTGTATGAAACAGTAGTTTCTGGTCTCCCTTGTCGCACCCCCAACGTATTATAGGTATATGAACAATTTATTTTAATATCACAATTATGGTATTTGTTATATTCACACCAGCGACTTTGCGGCAAGTATAGGTATGAGGACTAATTATGTACTCACAATGACGAATATCCACACCTACTTGCTAATGGGGATGGAGATGGGGGGTTGAGGTATCTGACCCATGGATACTTGCTAATATTTAAAATAACTTAAATATTCCCAAATATATAAAGATATAAAATTAAAAATCTTATTCTTTCACTTCAAAATATATATAAAAGAAAAAAATAAAATAAACCCTTATTATGTAAAATTATTATTAAAATTTTATTATGTATTTAATTAATTTTGTTACGGGCTAAAAATCGGGGTCTGAGAAAAGTGAAAAAAAGTGAGAAAAAAGTGAAGAAAAGGGCCGGTCAGGCGACTGTTGAAAGCTTTTTGCACTCTTGTCGTTTTATATATCCTACTTTATAGCTTTCAAATCCTCAAGGGATTCAATTGCAGTATAGTCAGGTATAGTCGTATTTATAGGGAGTTGAATAAAGTCATTCTTGAGTTTGTTATTTAAATAATAAGGTGATGGAATTGTAAAGTGATTTTTGTAACTTAGGTAAATAAACAAAAGATAAATGGGCAACAAATCAAAAGCAGATTAGGAAGCTTGTTGGGAATTGACTCGTATTATAGGTTTACTTAGTGCACATGAATTATCAATTCTTTGATTTCTCCCCACCAGTTCTTATCTTGGTCATCTCTTGCAAGCATGAAAAGATTACTCAGTCCCTTTGCTATTTTGTCAATCTCTTGCACAAACTAACAAAGCAACTGACGTTATTGCGGATGTTAAAACGACTAATGATCTTAATTCTATCTCTAGCAATCAAGAACATCAGATGAGTTGATTTAGTTCCAACCTTAGTGATGCAGTTCTCAGTCGCAACAATCCGGTTTTAGATCAGGTTTTAGGTAGCTAAGCTAAAACAAGCATTAAGTGTAAAATCAATTCATGTAAATCAGAGAATTTGACAAATTCATTCATGCAAAAGTCACACGAATACAATCATACTATAACATTAATCAAAATCCCAACAACAAGAGGATTATAAACCCATCTTACAAGAGAGAATCAAAGGTGTAAGGTGATGGACGCTCACCATGACACGTTCTCATACTGTCATGACAACGACCGTCGTGCTCTTCGATCACTCTTGGCTCATTCTCTAGCCTTCTCTTTGTTGCTAAACTACTCTATATCTCAGACTCTAAGTGTATGTGAAGTATATGGAGTTGGATGTCTTCAATGCTGAAATGCAAGGCTCTATTTATAGCAAAATCCTCAGGGGCCGCTCAGCGGTTACATGGGTCTGCTCAGCGGTTCCTTGCGGTGCAACTTTCTTTGCCATGAAGTCTTGTCAGTTCTGACATGAAGACTTGACATTATCTTTGTCAGAGCTGCTGAGCGGTGTCAGGGCGGTGGCAGGGTGGCTGCAGAGGTTGTTTCGTGCCTAAGTTACTTCACCCTGAAGTAAGGTACCGCTGAGCGGCTCAGGGGACCGTTGAGCGGCCTGAGCTTCTTCTACCACTTCAGTGCTTTGTTTCTTTTCTACTCTCTTGCTTCCCATTCCTTATGAATTTGTCTTGAATTTTATCCTTTGATAATATTTGCATCCCTCTCTAAATTCCTGCAAAAGTGGGGACCTTGGTTAAATAATTCATAGAAAACAAAGCATATAAGTGTCATTTTAACCTATGAAAATATTAAAATAAGATACTTAACAGCGAGCGACCNCATCACCTACTCATTTTTCCACCACATTAACCTCCTCCCACTTCCTATTTCTTCCATAAAATAAATACCCATACACATACACATTCTATCATGGCAATCTTCATCCAACACATCAAACATATTCAGAAAATAACTCCAATCACTAGCATATGGAAGAAATGACTTACTTGGAAGAAATGTAGACAGAGGTGGTGGTGGTTGGAGCAACGACGGCAACAATGTGACAGAGGTAGTTGATGGAGGAGAATATGGAGTTGAAGTGAAAGTAGAAGAAGAGGTAGAGGTAAAAAATGCGAAGAAGAAGAAGTAGAATAGTGGGGGGAGAGTAAAAAAGGGGAGAGTGAAAGTGTTTGAAATTTTTTGGAAGAAAGTAAAAAAGGGGGAGAGTGAAAGTGTTTGAATTTTTTTGGAAGAAAGTAGAAAAAGGGGGAGAGGGAAATAGTTGAAATTTTTTGAAAAAAATGTAAAAAGGGGGGAAGAGTGAGGATGAAGGGAAAGTGAAATGGAGAAAGATATTTCTCAAAAATGGGAGGAAGTAGAACAAGTTAAATTATTTTTTGAGAAACTCCCATATCAAACAGTTAAAGAAAATGCAATGGGGGCAACAAAGACCGACCTAAAAAATTGCAAATGGCATTGCCAAAGTACCGTGGAACCACAAAATTAAAAAAAAAAAGACTAATCAAAAGCAAGTTACGAGACCCCCAAAAAAAAAACGCAGCACTCGCTAGTAAAATAGCGAGCTTGTGCTAGGGGCAATGTTAGGGGCTAAAAACAGGGATCTGAGAGCTCTAACCCTCTAAGAGGGAGAGGAGCTCACGTTCTTTAAAGACCCCGAAGGGCCCAACCCACTAAGGAGCAGAAGGGGCTCTCCCCATCTGGTCAAATCGGCCCAAAGAGAGGGAGTCTCATGGCGCTTAGAGGAGGAGAAGGTCGTAAGCCTAAAGACTCTGAACCCGGTCCGGCCTAACAAGGCCAAGAGGAGGTAACGACAACCTCTCCTCCCCAGTCTGCAACCAACTCCTAGATAAGCGGCAAAAGATAAACCGGGGAGCGAATAGGCAAACCCCCTCGCTTTATCTATATCTCACCTCTATCTTTACACTCTAAGCTCATCTATAAAAGCACACGACCCCTCGGGTCATCAGGTACCTCTCATTCCCTCTGAGAAAATTCTCCTAACCCTTGTGCTTACTTGAGCATTGGAGTGCCTTTGCAGGTACCCCCGCCGCCGCACTCTCTCCAAAAGGAACCCGCTTGGAGCTTTCGTCCGAGCCTCCGAACCCGCTCGAAGCTCTCGTCCAGACCTCCGAACCCGCTCAGAGCCTTCACCCCAGCCTTTGAGCTTCTGTCAAGGCGCCTTCCTTACCTGTTCAGGTAACCTCGTATCTTATACGAATTACTTGCGAACAAATTTAAACTGTGATGTGTAAGTAGTAGACTAGTAGTAGAGTAATATATTATAATTAAGAGTAATAATTTAAAATAAAAATTGACAAATATTCGCGAATATTCACGAGGATTCAAATCCTCATGGGTAACGAGTATGAATATTCATGATGGGTACGGATACGGGTACATATAACAAAATATTAAATAGGTATGGGTAATAGGGGTGTGTATCTGGCTCCACAGATACCCATTGTCATCTCTATTCATTTTAGGGAATGGAACATAGTCAACTAGGTGATATTTATGAATAATTGTTCATTTTACTTAGCCATATAAGAATACATACTTTTAGAATATTCTTATAATTTTTTTCACATATTTCTTGACATGAACATATTCAAAGCGTTAAAGGGGGAAAATAATTTTTCACTAAGTTCTAACTAGTGATCTTTTATCACATAATTTTAATAGAGAATTTATACTAAAAACTGTTGAGTTGTACTCTCATTAACAATTTTAAAATCTTATAGCCTCAAGTGCATCCAAAAATTTCAATTGATGTGAGTACCAAATTATCCTTTATAATTTGGTAACTAATTAGTTCATTATATTATTCTCTTCGGGATGGTAAGAGTATCAAAATATAAATATGCCAAAATTAACAAATTTTCAATATTCAATATTATCATTAGAGATACATTCACTTTGAGGAATATAAAACAATTGGTTTCGTTCACTTTAGAGAATGAACTTTTGACATATTCACTCAGTGAATATTTTTTCTTTTATTAAATCACTCTTGTGAATATGTAGATCTCCTTAGACAGAAAAATAATCTTACTTTTGGATAATTTTGAATAATAAAGATGCATTCTCTTTAGGGTATGAAAATCATTTTTCTTGGCTATTATTATTATTCAATTTTTAAAATGATTATATTTCCCTTATAGCTAGGTACAATTACCATTGAATTTTTGAAATAGTTATGTGTTCTCATAGGTGTAATTATCATTTACTTCTGTAAATAATTATATGTTCTCACAGGTACGATTAACATTCACTCTTAAGAATAGTTTTATATATTTGTTTCATTGTACAATTATCATTCACTTTAGGGAATGATTTTGTTTTCTTTGTACCGTTACTATTTACTTCACAGAATAATTCTATTCTCTTATAGGCACCATTACCATTTACTTTAGGGAATGATTATATTTTCTTATTGTTACCATCACTATTCACTTGAGGGAATGGTTCTCTTTTCTCATAGATATCATTACTAATCATTTACTTCTAGAAATGGTTATAAAAGAAAAGGAGAAAAAAAAGAATAATATAGAAGGACCTTTTATTGATAAAATCAATAATAGAAGCAGAACATAAATAAAACATAAAATTCAATTCCAATTCTTACAGAATTGGAATTAACTTAGAATCTTGAATTTCATGTTTGCTTTTACAAAGAATTAAAATGCTGAATTAGAATTCTACATCTAATTTCAATTCAGAGACATGTTCTTCAACAACACCTTCCCCTGATAGCCATCATACCTACATTCTGAAGCCAACCTCAATGCCATCCAAACAAAACCATANCCCCCCCACTTAAATCATTAAATCATAATATGAACAAGAAGAGTAGAAGCAATAAAAAAAAAAAGAATCATATGGTCATAATCCCAATATGGAAACAATAAAAAAAAATAGAACCATATGCTCATAATCACAATCTGGAACAGAACCAGAAGCTTATATTCCCAATCTTGAAAAAATATTTTAGAGAAGAAGGTTATAGAAAGAGCGAGAAGTTTGATTGGTAATATTGGGTTAGTTGTTGACTATGTAGTTCTCTAGTACACGGTACTCTTGGGTATGGGTATGGGTATAGGTACGCGATTCGCTATTTTCTCAAATATATGGTATGTAAGAGTATCCATAGACGATACGTTATTTCGACTTATGATTCACTCTAATATGTACATGTATTTCTACTACAAATGATTTTATTTATATGTAGACATGATTGTCAACCTTCTACCTGGAATTGCCCGCATATTAGTGGCATTAAATTAAAGTAATGCCGTTAATGCTTTAGGTAAATCGGTGTACCATACTACATATGATCCCATTATGCCACACATCTCCATTAGTCCTATAGTTGGTATAACTATCATATATAGTCACAAAATTGTACTATCCAATAATATAAACTATAATTTGTAAACATATCAGAATAACAATATACATAAACTGTTATTTTCTATTGGTATAACCCAATCAACTTTTATTACTATGATAGTTAGAAACAAATGTGAACAAAAAAGAAAGAAAAGGGATGTGGTTTAGAAAAATGCTCAACAGACACAATATTTTTAGGTAAGTGGACCTTCCCGTTAAGTTTCTTCCAACCAACTATTATGATTGAGTATTCATTTTGCATGAAACACCGATTTACACTCTATTCATCATTACATGGAAATGATCATGTCTAATGATAAATAGGGAGTGAATCAATATAATATCTCATATAAAATGAATGTATAACTTTATTTCTTTATCTCTCTCCCTCCATTTTCAAATCGTCTTAGATGGAACAATTCCATCTGTGCCTGCAAGCATTTTGTACTTGTCCTTCCTAGTCAAATTGGTGCACTCAAACCCCAGAGTCCCGGCAAGGACCTTCTGGATGTGGTTCGCAACTTGGAATGGGGAATTCCCACCCTTGCACGTGAGCTCTGCCGGCAACTGGCTCAAGAATGTGATCTCAAACGTTGGCATGGGATTCATGAACACAAAATAAGGGTCCAAGACTTTGTGCCCGCGGGTTGATGTACCATAAAACATGTTCTGCTTTGTGTTGATTGCAACCGGGACAATCCTGTCTGTTAGCTCAGCGAAAAGTGCACTGAACCTCAAAAGGAAAGGTTCCCTGCAAGTGGTACCTATTAGGGAGTTAATAATAAAAAAAGTTAGTTAATTAAAATAGTGAGTTAAATTACCTTAATAAGAAACTTTTGTACATCGTGATCTTATTTCACTGTTTTTCCAATTTTTGTTTACAAAATCCTAAAAAAAAAAAAACTCAAATCATGAAATAAAAATCAAAAATAAAAACAAAAATCAAAACAAATCTCAATCATTTTAACTTCTACCTTAAGAAGACTCATACTTAAAGATTGAAATATCAATTAATCAATGTAAGTATTACGAATTTCGAACATGACTCCCCATAATCATGCTAAGAATTTATTGTACGTATTGTAACAACTTGTATACGTAAACTCTTCAACCAAGTCAATCAATGCATAGTTCAACCTACCTTCAGGACAAATGACGAGGTCACCTTCTTGAAGCAACCTCCGGATGTTCTCGGCGTCCCTCTCCCTCTCCCTCGACAGCGCCACGGTCTTGATGGGAGATATCATCTCGCTGAACTTGCTAATGCTGTAGGTAACGGTGGTGACCCTTCTCCCCAGGGCGGCGGCGATGATAACGGGGTCAACGACCGTGCGGTGGTTGCAAACAAAGAGGACCCCGCTGTGGGTTTTGGTGGGGGGAGGAGGAGGGGTGCCCTTGGTGATGATCCTGATACCGAGGGGCCTGTACACGGACCAGGAGATTCTTTCAGGGAGAGAGACGCCGATGTAGATCCTGAGGACGGAGAGAGCGATGGCTATTGGCATCCACAGGAAGATTAGGAGGGAAACCGGTGGGGTTGGCCTCTGGACTAATCGCCCCTCGTGGAAGATAACTGGGCTTAGGAGCTTCTTTCTTGCTAATGGCTCACACCTGCTCCTTCCCACCACGTACCCTTCCTGCGCCGACAAGAATACATGTCATTATGCTTTTTTTTTTTTTTAATTTTTTTTAAAGACTATTACTCTAATAGGAGCATAATTGAAATTTCAATGGTAAATTTTGCATAGAAAAAAAAAAAAAGTGGCAGATATTTTTTGAACACAAAAAATTGATGAAAATGACAAATGTTACAAATCATAGAAAATATTTGAAATATTAGAACATTCTGTTTTAGGTCACTTAACCGGTGTTCTTCCTTTTTTGGTTGTCTCAACCACTAACTTGGCTTGTTGGATCCTTAGAAGTGGTTTGTGGGTGATGCTTCCTGTCGGTTCGCTTAACGTGGAAAAATTATCAGTAAAGGGATGTTGACAAATTTGAACCTAACCTAAATTAATTAATATATTATACTTCACTGCATCGTATGTGACTTTCAGAGTAAAGATATGGGCCACCTGTCCCTTCAATGTAAGTGAGTGTATACATGCATATTTCTAAGGTGGAAAAGTACTCGCATACTCTTGAAGTACGTTTGGTACGTATCTGTGAGCATTAATATTAATTATTAATTATTAATTATTAATTTTAATTTAAATTAATGGATTATTATATATATATATGTATTAAGTATGCTCTATAAACATGTAGCTATTAGTTTTAATTATAACCTATTAATTTTATTGAATGATCTTGACAATAAATTTATCTTTATTTTCTCCCTTTGAAAGAATTATTCTATAATAGAAAATCAGAAAGAAGTCAAGGGCAAACAAAATTTTACAGAGTAAGTCAAACAGGGGATGTCATAAAGATTGTGCTTTCCAATTGATGATAGAGAGAAGCTGTAAATTACACACATTTCATATATTCTACATGAGGGACAAAGAACATGGATTGGCTTGTATTTTGAGTATTCAAAGTTGGTTGGACATGAGGAACTAATGGTCAGTAGTCCTCAATCTGAATTGAGTTTGGCTTATAGTTGAGAAAAAATAACCAATTAGGAATCTTCTCATATAAAAAGAATAAATAAATATTCAATGATTTTGGCTAATTACAAGTTGCTTCTTCATTCCATTCATACAAGCCACTTTTTATTTTTAAATATATCAAGTCATAAGGGTGGGAAGTGGTTCGAGTTGAGTAAAACTCAATCGAACATAGATTGACAGGCAATTTTCATATGACTAATTTCTAAAACTGATCTGACCTAATGGACCCATCGTAATTATTTTTTATTTTTATATTAAAATAAAATATTAAAAAAATTAAATTACCTAAGAATGTAAAACAATTTAAATTATTTCTTTTATTTTTAAATAAAAAATACAAAATTTAAGGAAAAAAAAAGAAGAAAGAGTACTCGAGTACCCGACTTGTTGATTGTCAAGTCAATTTTTGTATTTAAAGAGCTAAGATCTAACTCAACCTAACTTACTATAATATTCTTGAGTCGGGTAATCCTTTACCCCAAAACTGAACCAATCTATCTAAAGTCCTATGTCTAGATACAATTTTATATTTAAATATATTTATTTAATGATGTATCCATATCCTTACATAGAAATGGAGTACCACTCAAGAGTTAAGGGTAGTAAATATCGAAAAGGACTAGAACAATGAAAACGAAAAGATTTTGTTATGCCACGAAAGGATACATACACAAAAACAGATACATGCATACAAACATATACATATGTGTGTGTGTATATATATATAGCATAGGAAGAGTGATCCATCATGTATATAGGCGAAACACACTACACTATGTCTTGGTCATTAAGGCTCTCACCAAACTTGAAAAGATTTTTGGACAATTTAATTACAAATCGCAATGTTTTTAGTTGTACCCATAAAGCTAAAGAACAGAAAGTTTTGTACCAAAATGAACGGAAAGTTTGAAAAAGAGTAAATGAAAAACAACATTAATGAGTTAAATATTAAATACTTATATTTTCCCTCTGTTTATTTCTATCTGTCTTTTCATGAAACAAAAAAAAGTCTCATTTTGTCTAGTACTTTGAAAAATCAATGAAATATTAATTATTTCATTTAAACCATTGAAATTTAAAACTAACTAGACTCCAACATAATTTAACTTGATCCCAATTAACTTATTATAGAAATACAATTTTCATCACATTTTTTTTTCGTTCACAAGATTTAAACTAAAGATTTTATTTAAGAAAACTAAGTATCAAACCACTTAAACTAACCAAACTGTTAATTTCATTATTTTTCTTTTCTTTCTCTATCTACCTTGACATCTATAAGTGAGGGAAAACATTAATAGAGTGAAAATGGTATCTAAACTCTTTCGATAAAGTGTAGTTAAATTAAATGAAGTTAAATTTTACCAACTATCATGATTATTTAAGGAATCACATTACGCTTATATAATAACTTTAGGAGACAGGAAAAAATTAATAATAAACAAAAATAGAGAGGTAGTATGCACAATATTCACCAAACCTTGCAAATGGACAAAAATGCATGATCTGAAACACTATCTCCAAGACCCAAATCAGGAAAGTTATTCCCAAATTCCTTGACAATAGCTTCTTTCTTGTGCTCACCAACAAGCACACCAGGTTCCTTAACAAACCCTGTTGCCCTCCCTGATTTTGTTACCTCTAGCTCTGTCCCAATCACCGTATCAGCCCCCAGAAAGCCCTTAACAAACGGCTCCACCATCACCCTTGGGGTCGCGGTAACAATGTACCGCTTCCCGAAGGAATTGAATACCGTCCACGTGTCAGGACGGACATCCTCGGCATAGAACTTAGGCAAAACCGACCTTGAAACAATTTCAATGTCCCTGATCTTTATCCCCACAAAGGCGATGAAGATCAGGGTCTTGATTGCAATTGTTTCGGAGACAAATAGGTAAGTTATGTATACGAAAGGGACCGATGCTAAGAGGACTAGTCCTCTTAGCATGCTGCCGGCTTCGATGGCGACAAGCATGTAGTAAGGGAAAGCGCTTCTAGACACAAGGAGGGTGCCATCTAAGTCTGAAGCCACGGTTTGGTTTGATCTCTTTTCGGTGCTACATTTGGAGATTGGTTCGAAATGGTGAAAGGACCCCATGATTACCATGACAGAGAGAGATAAATTAAAAGAAGCAAAAATAAAAATGGAGAAAAGGGAAAGAGGAGGGCTATAGGATGGGAATGTGGTTATAAGAATGTGTATTTTGATATGAGCCAGCTCTTAGAAAATTAGATTAGCTTGGGAATGCTATGAAAAGAGAGGGTGTGGAGGAGGGGTTTTAAAAGGGGGGAGGGATAGTGTTGATGTTGGTGAACAATTTTGTGCATGAAATATAATTAATAAAATATGGAGTATGGTACATAGAGATTGCCGGCCCCTTTTTCATCTTGAGAAAGAGAAAGTAAGAATGATACTTTAAACGAATTAGTTATGAGTAGTTCTTCTCGTGTGGTAATTCTAAAGAAAATAGTTATGAGTAGTTCTTCTCGCGTAGTAATTCTAAGTTAGAATTATTTATTGTAAGTATTTGTTAAATATTAAATATGTGGTGTATTTTTTTTTTTAAAGGTTGTTAACAGATAAATATTTGTAACAACAAGAAAATACATAATAGAATAATTGAATTATAATTTAGACTTAAATGCATTAAAATTAAATAATATAAGCTTAAAATAAGTTTTTAACACCTAATAAATTACGAATCTTGATTTAGACCCCTAATAAAAAAATTTCTTTAGTTTAGTCATTGATAATTTTTTTTTATTTGGTTTTAGTTCCCATGTTAATTATCTCCTTTAACATATGACGTAGAAATCAAAGTTCAATTTAACTCATGTAGCACTCATTAATCTTTTGTGATAGATTACGTACTCAAATACTGATGTTTGATTGCAATTATGACCCAAATCCGACTCGACTCATTTACCTATTCAGGTGGGTGCGATTGGGGAGGGGGGTGTTTGGAAAAAGAATATTAGAAACCAAAACTAAAGAAATTTTTATTAGGGATTAAAATTAAAATTCACAATTTATTAAGTATTAAAAAGTTATTTAAGTCAATAATATAAAATTGTATCAATATGCATGCTTACAGATTCAATAAAATTTTATGAAATGTGAATTTTATCAATCCAACCGTTAACTTATAACTAAATATCATGTCAACCATTTGTGCCAAATTTTAAAACTTGAACATCAATAAGCATTTCATCAAACAGTTCATATTTTAACGCAGTTAAGAATTATATATTATGTTGATTTTGGTTTTAAAAAAATTGTACTAATGAGTCGCAGATACATTAGACATGATCTATATAGGTTTTGTGAAAAAACTCTTGAATAAAAGTTATTGAAAGGTGTAAAAATTGCTCTTAACTTACATCATTGTCAACAAATCCCTCCTTTCTATTAAATGAAGTGTTATAATGACTAATGTACATACTGCCTAACTAATTAAAAATATGTCATGAGTGCTTATAAGAGTATAATATTAAGATGGTTAAAGAAAAGATTTCTACATGGTAAAAAAGTACCAAAATTTTTTTTTAAAAAGAAAATAAGGTTAATTTCTGGATAGAATAAAACGGTACAACTCTTACCTATCTAACGATAAACTTGATTTTATTTAAAATACACATGATTGTCAAGTGTACATATATGTTTAATACAAATGATATTATTTATTTACCAGTAATGCTAGGTTTACTCTGCTTTTGTTGCCACCATATAACCATTTTATGAGGTATGTATGGTATACACTATAATATTGAGTACGTAAATTTTTGCACACACATGCACAAACTTTTTCTATATACATACACAAACTTTTTTAATTGCAGAACCAAATCAAATTGGATTCGTGGCGCATTAAATAATGAAAAGTAGCTTTCACACTCTCTCTTTTGCTCCCAACTCGCACTCTAAACACGTGGACTCACTCGTTACCATGCACAAACATTTTAAAATAGATGCACAAACTTTTTAACAAGTAGACACAAAGAATAAAATGAAAATGAAAATGAAATGAAAACAAAGAATACGAAAATTTTGCTATTGACGTGCACAAAATTTTACACACATGCACAAACTTTTGAACAATTAGAAAAAAAATGATGGAAACAAAAATAAAAATAAAGAAGAAAACTTTGGTGCTCATGTGCACAAACTTTTGAACAACAATGCATAAATTTTTTTTACACATGTACAAACTGTTGAACAACCATAAAAAATGATAGAAACGAAAATGAAAACTCTAGAATTCATAACATCTTGCGAAGAAGGAAAAAGCGAAGAAAAAAAAATGAAGAAACGTTTGTATCAAGATAGCATATGTGATAAATGACGAAAATTGAACAATAAAAACTGAATAAATGAAAGAAAAAAAAAAAGAATTTGTGATAAATAAAAAAATGACGAAAAAATGCAGGGAGAGTGAGGGGGAGAAAAGAGAAAAAAATCAAAACATGGAAAGAAGAAAAAGATGAGTGTGAGAGAATGAGGGAGAGTAGGAAAGAGAAGAGAGAAAACATGCATTTAATATGGTGTATAAGTGGTGACAATAAAAATGGTCTACACATGACATTTTTTTTTTATGAATTTAGATTATATAAAGTGAGATCTATCACTTTAGAGGATAAAATGTGAAATCTCATCATTGAATTATTAAGGTGAGAATGAGTCACACTTTTGTTTTACTTTCTAAAGTGAGATTTCACTTTAGTGAAACCTTGTTATATATATATATATATATATATATATATATATATATATATATAGAGAGAGAGAGAGAGAGAGAGAGAGAGAGAGAGAGAGAGAGAGAGAGAGAGAAGATTGTCAACCTTCTAGCTAGACTCGCCTGCACGCTAATGGCACCAAAGTAATGCCGTTAATGCTTCAAGAAAATTGTTGTATGATGATCATATGATCCCATTATGCCACATGTCCATTAGTACTATATATTTGCCATAACAAAATTGCACTATCCAATTACAGAAACTATAATTTGTATATCAGAAGAATAACAATATTCATAAACTGTTATGTTCTAAGCTCGTATTGTAAGAATGCAAGAGAACTATAGAAAGAGATACCCTTAGAAAAAAATTCTTTTTATTTTTCTTTCTTTTAAACAATCAAATACCTATCATATTTATAGGACTTGTCACAAATAAAATAGATTTAGCAAATCATTATTCTATCATAATTAAATAAAAGAGAAATTATAACAAAACTAAATATTCTAAAAAATATAATTATAATAAATGATTAATTAAATTATAATAATGTAAAACAATCAATTAATAATAATATTCATGAAAATATAAAATAAAGATAATTTCTCATAAATTAAGTTTTTTTCTAAAAGGGATGTAAAAGTATTTTTCTCATGTCTCATAATAAACATGTCCTCTTGTGTGATACGAAAATCAATATATTTCGTAAATGCTAATAATGCATCTTAGAAATGCAACCTCTCTCTTAAATAAATACAGAAGGATAAACATGAAAAAAAAAACATTAATTCACATTCATGGATGTTGCGTAAACTCGCCCGAAAATTCGTGAAGCAGTTGTCGAGAAAAATGGTTTTTTTCCTTGTCTGACCTGATGTCTACCAACAACTATTGCAGACACCTGCTGGCCCTACAATTAAATGCCTTCTTCATGACAGCTTCTTCTAAAGGATCATATTCAAAATTATCATGAAAATATAAATAATAAAACATTAACAAGTAATTAATTAAATAATTTAAGAATAACTAATAATTAAAAAAATAACATATTAATTTAATTACCTTCCAAACATTGAAGAGGCGATCCTTCTCCTCATTTGTGTAGTCCTGCCACTTATTGACGACTCTGTTGTAGCATTTCTTTACAGTCTCAGTAATGGCGTGCCTTCCAGCCTCATGGGGAATCCACCTATACAAACATATTACCACTATTGTTCTCGTCGGGTCGAAGAGGGACCCGTGCATGGTTGGTGGTGGAACCTTGAGACTAAGTGCCAGTTGGAGTATATCATACGATAACGTCAAATGTTACAACATGGGAAAACCGTATGTCTCCTCATATTTCGAGAAGTTATTGTCATAATATCCGACGATAACGTTAAAGGTTAATAATTTCATTATCTTACTGTCTGCAATTTCTGACGGTAACTTGTTAAATGTTAAGAATGTGGGGAAAACGTGTGTTCCTTCATATTTTGAAGCTGTTGCCGTCGATTTTTACCGACAGTAACATGCGTTGAAATTATGTCCCAACAGAGACGCGCGCGACCACTTATTTTCTTTTGTTACCTTACCGTCAGAATATCCCAATGGTAAGGGTAATAATTATTTTTTAAATAGTTATTACGAACAAAAGATGCTATGATTAACTATTATTAATGTGACCGTCGGACTTTTTCGACGGTAAGTTTAAAATAATAAATATACTAAATTAATATTTATTTCTTTATTTTACTGTCAAAAATTGCCTACGATAACTGCTTCATGCCACTACGCGCCATTGGGCGCCAAACTTTATTGTCGATTGTACCATCTAATATTTTTTCTTACAATAATTGTGGCAAAAATTGCCCTGGTTCGTTCTAAAAGCTATTATCGTCAATTTTTTTGTGCTTTTCGACAGTAATACCGTCGGGTGAAGAACTGATGGTAATACCATCGGATGAAGAATCGACGGTAATACCGTCAAATGAAGAACTGACGGTAATGATTCGATGGTAAATAGCGTGTTTCTAGTAGTGTATACATTTTTCACATGTCAAGACAATATATTTTTTTACCTACACTAACCTAACCCTTGTCTTATCAATCTATCAAACATTTTATCTATAAATCTATAAATCTAAAATTGAAGGCATTTCATCAAACACTCCACTTGCACTCAAAGTATTCATAACTTTTACAACACTAGCATGAAATGAAACACAAAAATGCTATGGTAAAAATATCTACATACCTAAATGTTTAGTCGAGATTGGATGTGGTTGACATCATTCAACTGCATCAAGTTTTCACCTTCCATTGCACTTAAAACCAAATTCAACCCCACACGATTTTTAGAGAGAGAAAGAGTCATTTTAGAGAGATGAAGAGTTTGAATTGTGAGGGAATCGATTTAAACTGACTCCTATTTTTAGGGTCTACACAGAAGTCAATTTAAATCGACTTCAATTTTTTTTTTAAAAAAGGAAAATAAATTTAAGTTGATTTCCAACTAAAAAAACGAAATTCGAGTCACATGGGAGTTGATTTAAATTGACTTTCTTTATAATAAAATTAATTTATTTTGTAAACAACTTTACAATTGGTTTATTTAGAGAATGAACATTTTTCAATGTTTTATTTTGGAAATTTTTTCCACAAACCGACACACTAGTTGGACATCCCATTAGGATTACATTTAATAGTATATGAAATGTGAGTCAGTGCGATGTCCACTACAAAATGAGTTTGAAAAACATAATTTTATGTCCCTTCTCTCTATTTTCAAGTCTTCTTAGTTGGAACAGCTCCATCTGTCCTTGCAAGCATTTTGTACTTGTCCTTCCTATTCAAATTGGTGCACTCAAACCCGAGTGTCCCCGCAAGGACCTTCTGGATGTGGTTTGCAACTTCGATTGGGGACTTCCCTCCCTTGCAAGTGAGCTCTACCGGCAACTGGCTCAAGAATGTGATCTCAAACGTTGGCATGGGATTCATGAATATAAAATAAGGGTCCAAGACTTTGTACCCGCGAGTTGATGTCCCATAAAACATGCTTTGCTTCGTGTTGATTGCTACTGGGACAATCCTGTCCGTTAGCTCGGCGAAAAGTGCGCTGAACCTCAAAAGGAATGGTTCCCTACAAGTGGTACCTATTAGCAAGTTAACAAAACAGTTAGTAACTTAGTTAATTAAAATAGTTAGTTAGTTATCTTTCCGGTTCGTAAAATTTTTGAGTGGCTATGGAATGCCTAGACTAAATATGTTTTGGACTCCAAATAAAATAAGGGTTTGTTTGATTTTTGTTTCTATTTCTTGTTTTCATTTTTTGTTTATAGTTTGCTTTTGGTTTTGTTTTTAGGATTTTGTAAAGAAAAAAAAAGGTAATATTATTTCTTAATTTCAATTTATTTACAAAATTCTAAAAATCCGAACACAGCTGAAAAAAAAAACAGAAAATAAAAATAAAAACTAAGTAGACTTCTAGCATTTTAGCCTCGAGGACACATACTAAATATTGAAATACCTCTATACGTGGCCCCTACACAAGAGTCTGTTTTGCTAGCAAGGTAGATAATTTATTTGCTTGGAAATGAGGGTCGACAATGATCTAACTCTAAATTTCTTGGTCGCGATAACTTTGAGACAATTTAACATTTTAGATCTTAAAAGAGTTCGATTTCAATACGTGTTCAATAGCATGCATACCTTCGGGACAAATCACCAAGTCACCTTCTTGAAGCAACCTCCGGATGTTCTCGGCGTCCCTCTCCCTCTCCCTCGACAGCGCCACGGCCCTGATCGGCGATATCATCTTGCCGAACTTGCTTGTGCTGTACGTGACGGCAGTGACCTTCCTCCCCAGCATGGCCGCGATGATCACGGGGTCCACGACCGTGCGGTGGTTGCAAACAAACAGGACCCCGCTCTGGCCTTTCCTCCTGGGGGGCGGAGGGGTGCCATTCCTGATGGCCCTAACCGCGAGGGGCTTTCTGGTGTGCCAGACGATTCTTTCAGGGAGAGAGACGGCGAGGAGGACCCTCACGATAGAGAGAGCGATGCCTATTGGCATCCAGAGGAAGGTTAGGAGGGAAGCCAGAGGGGTTGGCCTCTGGACTAAGCGGCCATCATGGAAGATAACTGGGCTTAGGAGCTTCTTTCTTGGTAATGGCTCACACTTGGTCCTTGGCACCATGTACCCTTCCTGCATGGGGAAACACACAAGATTGAATTTAATTTAATCACTTTGATTGGACTACATGCATTAAAAAAAAATATGGATTTTTGTTGACATTTGTTAAGAAAAGGAAAAAAAAAAAGAATTTTAAGTTTTCAATTCATCCATCTATTCTATAGTATCTGTCACCCTGACCAAAATGTATTGGTATCATAGGAGAAAGAAATTTGGGTATGCCACGAGAGAGACATTATGTCATGGTCATTAAGGCTCTCACCAAACTGGAAGTGATGTGGACAATCTAATTACAAATCGTAATATTTTACTTGCATGTTGTAGGCTTGTAGCGGTTCTATTGAGCAAAGAAACAGCTCATAAGACTAAAGAGGGCTCCCTCACATTCAAAACAGAAAGTTTAAAAAAGAGTAAATGAAAACAACATCGAGTTAAATATTAAATACTAATATATTCTCCCTCCATCTACTTCTATGATCTATCTTTACATGAAACAAAATAGGGTCTCATTACCAACGGGGGTTGATCCAAGTGGTAAGCGGCTTGGTATCGCTTAAGCAAGGTTCCGAGTTCGAGACCTTGTGTACGCAGTTATTCCTGCTGGGAGACTCACCTGTCATAGCCAGGTGCCCGACCCGGATTGACCCGGATTAGTCATGGCTAAGCCTTGGATACCGGGTAGGCAACCTAAAAAAAATAGGGTCTCATTTTCTCTAGTACTTTAAAACACCAATGAAATGTTAATGAGAATCAATTATCTCATGTTAAATTTAGTAATGTTTAGTCATGTTGTGGGAGAGAAAGATACAAACATTTTAAACAAGTGGAACCCTCTTAAAATGGTAGCACTCAATTCAAAATATTTGTGTCTTTTCCTCTTATAACATGATTAAACATAATCAAATTTAACATGAGAGAATTCATTCTCAATATTAATTAATTTGTTTAAATCACTAGTATTTAAACCTAACTAGTCTCTAACCTAATTTAGTTTGAGTCTAATTAGTCTACTATAAAAGTAAAACTTGAATTATTTAATTAGTTTAATTAGATGCTATTTATTTTTTATTTATAAAACTTGAATTAAAGATACTGCTTAATGTAATAAACATAAGTATTAAACCACTTAAATCAATCTAAACGTTGATATTCATTATTTTTCTTTTCTTTCTAATTATACCTTTACATCTATAAGTGAGGGAAAACATTAATAGAGTGAAACCGGTATCTTAAGTCTTTCAATGAAATGTAGTTCGATCAAATAAAGCATGCACAATATTCACCAAACCTTGCAAATTGACATAAATTCATGATCTGAAACACTATCTCCAAGACCCAAATCAGGCAAATTATTCCCCAATTCCTTGAAAAGAGCTTCTTCCTTGTGCTTACCAACAAGCACACCAGGTTCCTCGACAAACCCTGTTGCCCTCCCTGATTTTGTTACCTCTAGCTCTGTCCCAATCACCTTATCAGCCCCCAAAAAGTCCTTAGCAAAGGACTCCACCATCACCCTCGGGCTCGCAGTCACGATGTACCGCTTCCCGAAGGAATTGAACACTTTCCACGTGTCAGGGCGGACATCCTCGGCGTAGAACTTAGGCAAAACCGACCTAGAAACAATATGTATGTCCCTGATCTTTATCCCTGCAAAGGCAATGAAGATCAAGGTATTGATTGCGATTGTTTCAGAGACGAGTAGGTAAGTTATGTATACGAAGGGGACCGATGCTAGGAGAACTAGTCCTCTTAGCATGCTGCCAGCTTCGATGGCGACGAGCATGTAGTAAGGGAAAGCGCTTCTAGACACAAGGAGGGTGCCATCTAAGTCCGAAGCTACGGTTTGGTTTGATCTTTTTTCGGTGCTACATTTGGAGATTGGTTCAAAATGGTTAAAGAATTCCATAATTACTACAACGATAAAAAAGAGAAAAATTAAAAGAAGTAAAAAAAAAGAAAAAGAGAAGAGAACTATAAGATGGGAATGTGGTTATAAGGATGTGTTTTTTTATGAGTTAGCTCTTAGGAAATTAGATTAGCTTGGGAATATGCTAAGACAAGAGAACGTGTGGGGTTTTTATAAGGGGGAGGGAGTGTTGATATTGGTGAACACTTTTGAGCATGAAATTTAATAAATATTATGTTATGTGGTTGTGAATTTTGTGAGAGAAAAAACGTAGTGTCTATACCATACTTAGTATTCAAATAACAATACTCTTAATATTACAATGTGTGGTACATAGAGATGGCCCCTTTTTCATCTTGAGAGAACAAGTAAGAATGATGTTTGAAATGAATTAGTTATGAGTAGTTGTTGTTTTATAGTAATTATTCTTAGTTACAATTGTATTATGATTATTTTATTAAATACTAAATATGTCTTATAATTTTTAGAAATTTATTAAGAATTAAATATTTGTGATAACAAGGAAATACATAATAAAACAATAGAATAAAAAGCACTTTTACTCTTACATGCATTAAAATTAAATGAATTAAAATTATATATTTCCTCAAAAAAAGTTCATATGTATATATATATAAAGTGTTTAATGAATGATGATTTAGATATATACTGCCTAACAATAAATATCTGTGTATGTACTGCCTAACTAATTAAAAAGATAAATATGTATGTACTGCGTAACTAATGTCATGCCTCTTGAGAATTTACATGAGTAATTAAAGTGGTTAAAGAAAAGATTTCTAGGTATGGAAGTCGATGCCAACAGCCGCGTTTCATTTACTTTGATTGGCGCCGGCCTTTTGCTCCCTAATATAAATAAATATTGTGGTGGTACATATGCATCACACTTTTCACCACCGTATTGTCATAAACCCATTAAATACATATTGACCCACAACTAATGATCAAACGCCTCCTAATTGCCCACTCTCACTCAACTGCGCATGACCCACACCCCACACTCACCTCGACGCCCCTCTTAATCGAAACTCTCAGCTCGCGAAAAACCCTCATCTCCCTCCTGAAAATCCCTCAGCTCCCCCTCGAAAATCCCTCACCTCTCGCGCGAAAACTCCCATCCGTAACACACTTGACGACTACGACAAACAACCCTCACCAAAGCTCCTTGAACAATCGATTGAAACTTGCCCACATTGCATATTACAACACTCACCAAGGTAAGAGCCTACACAAATTGAAGCTCTTCCTTTTTTTCCTTTTTGAACAACTAAGTTTTGGGATTTTTTTTTAATCGAGTAGTTAAATCAACAATGTAAGTTGTTTCTCCAATAGTTAATTGATTTAGTGCTCAATTCTTACTCAAACTACATTTATGTTTTTTTTTTTTGTGTATATGTTTGATCGATTTAGTGCTCTGATTTATTGATCTGTTTGTTCAAGTATGTGTGCAAGTTTGTTCATGATAATGATGATGGTTTGTTCCTTTTCGAGTTAGTTTGGTGCCCTGTTTCTTTATCGAATTGCATTTGGTGCTCTATTTGTTCCTTGAGTTTGATTTGGTGCTCTGTATATGTTTGTTTGATTTGTGTTGTAGTGTTTGTTTAAGCATTTGTGCAAGTTTGTTCATTCTGAGTATATGTGTTTGATCATATATAATACAGAGGTTTGTTAATTCTAAGTATATGGGTTTGTTCATATATAATATAGGGTTTTGTTCATTTTGAGTGTATGAGTTTGTTCATATATAATACAAGGTTTTGTTTATTCAGTGTATGGGTTTGTTCACACAGTGTGCATGGGTTTGTTCATTCTCATTATATGGGTTTGTTTAGGAATTTGTTTATATGACTCACAATGTTTGTTTGTTCATATTATATTGTTTGTTTGTTGAATAGATGACACCAAAGAAGATAACCATACCACCAACCAGACAATCCCCATGACAAAATGGCCCTGGCTCAATTAGGAAATCGTCGAGAAAAAGACTTCCGACTGCACAGGCTACACCACCACCACAAGCTCCCCATTCTTTGCATTCACCCGCCGAGAAAACTTCGTGGTTGGGTACAGAAAAGGGCTCCAACTCCAGTTGTTGCTATTAGTACAAATACAAAACGAGCAGAGAATAAGTCTATACCAATGCCAAAGGTCATGGCAATAGATCATCAAACAAAGAAAAAAATAGGTAGCTTGATATCATTTTTTTATTCTTATTCTATTGCTTTTTTAATAAAGAATTCCTTGCCCCTAGTTCTACTATTTGACACCAATATTAACAAACATATGTGGACCATTGTTGACACCTGATGCTCACCTTCAAAACTAGCAGAGACATGCAATGAGCTTACCCTTGAGCATAGGTGATCCATTGAGACGATGGGTTTCAGTTCATTGCTGCATGTAACCACATGCCAGATCGACCATACACTAAGGGTTGCTCTTGCGAATGTGTATGACCTTAAAATGCATTACCTCGATGCTCCGGGTAGAGACATCTACGTGAAAACAACGTATGTAGGGGGCAGCACTTGGCCTCCCATCAATAGGCATACTTTATATGCTTAATTAACATAATTTTCTATGTTTGTTTATTAACACTTATGGGTTTGCTTAAAATTAAATCGTTTTTCATTTTACCTTTACCTTTGTGTTTATAGGGCTTGACTTCCCTCCCTTAGAGGATAGGCACAATGTTGTACTTGCCAACTTTAAGAACAAATCGATGAAGGAGTTGCAAGACATGGTGAAGAACAAACCGATCGACGATGAGTTCTAATGTGCATTCATTATGTTTGCACTAAAGAGCTTTTTGTGCCCGAAGAAATCCCCCCGCTACAAGCCCTGCGTACTTCTTTGCAATCATAGATATTGAGAACCCAATGTGGTACAACTAGAGTGCTTTTTTCCATGACTTCTTGGTTGAGAGCATCAAGTTATACAAGAGCCAGGGGGCGTGTAGCATCAATGGGTACATCTTTATGCTCTTGGTATGGAATTCTGTTATAACTTTGTTATAATATTATGCCACCAATCTAAATTTTTTTTATAATTCTAGTTTCACTTGTGTTTGTTTTTATGCTCAGCTATCTTTGCTTATTATCTATATGTTTGATTGTTTATTGTGCAAATAATATACTTTCACTATGGGAAATATGGTAAGCCTAGTGGGAAGATTAACCTAGAGGCTGCCCCACTTCCATCATGGATTAACTATTAGAATGCTAGAACACTCAAAGACCGGATAGAGCTCAAGAAAAGGCGTGCAATGGTAGTGTTTGTTCGTTCTTGCCATAGTTGATTTGTTTACCACTTATTTGATATTTATTCAATGTTTCCATGTTATGGTAAGAAGCTGGTCAAATCTGTTAGCAAGGTAAAAAGAAGAGGAGATGTGAATATAAATAGGAAGCAGAAGCAAACTCATAATAAAGAAGAAGGTCGTGGTGTGCCTGCAAAGAAGGCAAAGACAACATCAAGAAAAGAAAAAAAAGATGGATGAAGAAGATGAGGAGAGTGAGTAGGTCAACATCGATGATGATGATGATTATGACAACGTGGATGAATGGCAAAATGATAATGGTGATGATGATGACAGCAGTGATGGTGATGACGATGACGATGCTGATGCCGATGCCGATGATGATGGAGGCTATGATGGTGATAGTGTAGAAAGGTATAAACATTTACCCTCACGTATAACATGTTTATTATTGTTTGTTTACAAATATGAACATTTGGGATCACCAATATGATTAGAAGATGCTATTGGTTTTTGGTCATATTCCTTACATATTGTTTGTTCATGTATTTAGGGGTGATGCGGATGGGGGTATTGATGGGGACAAGGAAGATGTGCAACCTTAAGACAAAGAAGAAACACAAGTTTTTCCATTGTTTGTTGAACATTGCCATTGTTGTTTGTTCATGTACTCATTGAATGCTTGTTCAATATTAATCTATGCAAGCCGCAAGCTGATCCATCTAAATAGGATGAAGAGAATCGTGGGGGGTAAAGATGACTTTCATGATGCGGTGGTTAAGGATGTCCTAACAGATCTAGCATTCTAGAACCTTCCTTTATTCTCCCTAGGGTTTGAGACATCACCTCCTCTCAAAATTGCACCCTCATTTTTCTCTAGATGCTCCCTCCTTTTCCCTGAACCTAACGCAGAAATTTATAGAGATTGCTGGTGATGTAAATGGGGTTGGATGCAAAGGCACAGAACAACAGAGGCAAGTATGCATGCATGCTCTTACTCCACTATGTACTGGTCATTCCAGACCAAAACTCGTTGTTCAGGAATATTGGCACCCATCTGTATCATTCCTCAAACAAACCTAACCTCAAGAAAACAACAAACACATTATACCAAACCCTGAACAAACATGGCCACAATACTAAACAAACATTAATATTAATGTAAACAAACATTTTATACATAAACCTTGTATTCATACCTGTCAACCATTTGTTGTTACCAAGATTGTAATATTCAATCAGATCACATCATCTGCTCTCAAAATCTTCTATAGATAGCTAGGGTTTCATACACAATTTTGTCTAGAGAAAAATTTATATTAGCATAAGCCTTGTATCCTATCAATTTATCAGGAATTTTTTTGATGTAAAAAAACCTTATTATATATAAATAAACCTTTAGTGGTTAAATTAATAAACAATGTAATAAACAATCCTTTCAATTACATATAAACAAACCTTTCAGTTATATATAAACAAACCTTTCAGGTACATATAAACAAACCTTTAGTAATTGTTAAACAAACACTATCCAGGCTTAGAAAAATACAAATCCACAAATCTAACTTACCTCTATGTTGATTTCTGCAAAACTAATTGACATTGGCAACACCAATGATGTTTAACGAACAAAAAAAGAGTTCTGTAGTTTCATATAAACAAGCAACCAATTATTCGTTGTGTATAAGACAAACTCATGTTGAAGATCATGATGGTGGTGAGTGCGAAAGCTGCATGCCTATTTTGTTTGGTAAGTGTGAAAGTTGCATGCCTATTTTGTTTGGTTTATATGTGGGTCTCATAATTCATTAAATATATCGTATTTCCAAATTTGGTGATGCGCTTATGTCGTGATTGTGTTTATGTCATTATTGTTTATTAAAGAAGAAGAACTATAAATTTAATAACTTAAACCCTAACCCTAAATTTATCAAAAATAAACAATTATCGAAGAATATATCTGCCAGTAATATGTTGTCACCACTTAGTGCCAAATTATACTGACGGATAAATTTTTGCTAAAAATTGTGACATTCTTTGTTGTCATAGTTAAAAAAGGTGTTTATTGACGAATTCTGGACATAAAATCCACCGATATAATTGGTGAATATATTCGCCGGTATTTAGCGTTTATTTTAGTAGGGATAATTTGTTTTAAAAATATGTATTTTTAGTGTTTTAGTATATTTGAATAACTTTTGTTTTAAGAAAAAGCACCATCACTAGAAAAAGTATTAAAAAATGAGAATATCTTTTGATTTTCTACAAAAATATCCTTTTATAAACTAAAAATTATATTTAAAGATAAAAGAAGATCTTTTAATATTATATTCAAACAAAATTAATTTTACATCCAATACTAAAATATCCTCTTTTTTTATTGGTACAAAAGTAAAAAGAGCTCTAATCAATCTTCATGCCCACCATAAGAACGGTGTAAAATTGTGCATATTAATCTACTGCTGGCGTATACTTGAAGTAGCCTTATCTTCACATCCAATTTCTGCCCCCAAGGTTGTTAATTTTGCCTAACAGGTTGTATAACCTTGAAGTCGTGTTCATTAATGGCTTAACTAATTTAACAACCTTGAAGCCTAACAGTTTTATAATTAGTTACTGTTATGTGTGGTTCCTTTTAATTTAAGCCAGCTCTAAAGCAATATTATTTTCACCTTTTTCCTAAAGTCCGTTGTACTAACCCAATCTAAAATCGAGAACCTTGTAAGATGCACAATCAATTTCTTGACTTATGGACACAAGACTTGTCAGTATATGTTGGGATTTTGGCCCATCCTTTTCAATACTCCCTTGAGAGATATGGTTTTGTCGTGTATAAGTGCATGTTTGGTGCATAGAATTGGTAGTGGAATTGATGTCAGAATTGGAATTGAGCTTGCTATTTTTAAATTTTATGTTTGGTGACTTTTTAAAGTTGTAATCATAATTCCACGTCATAATTCCATTGAATTACAAAATAACTAGACGATACACTATCCAATTACCAATGTACACCCTAAATATTACCAATTCTATATCGCAAAATTCACAAATAAAATTATTCTAAAAAAAAAAAAGAAAAATCATGACAGAAAATACCTTTGCAGCCAACCACCAACATTATCCTCACCATGACACCACCATGACAGTCACTATTGTGCTGGGCTTTAAAAGAGGTGGGGGGTAAGTCGATCTAAAATCAAAAAAGATTTTTAAATTAATGAGATAAGTAAAACATAAAGTGAGTCGGATGCTACTTCTTAACCAAAAACTTTAAGGTAATGAATTTATGAGTCTTTCTAAATATATATTCTTCATTTAATCTAAAGTTCATCAGTGTGAGACTTACATTCACATTTAAAACACCACACATTGAGTGTATTCAACAATTGATTCAATTTAATTTCAAATGGAATGAGAATTGGCATCCTTTATATCCAGGTTTTACTTACGAAGAACCCAACTTTGAGGGATTATATTTTAAACTGTATTTTTGTTTTACAATTTTTTTATTTTTTAATCCCAACCCCATGTATTATATCGCATTATCAATGTCAAACTCCAATGTGAGTGTTTTGCTCACCCCTCTTTATTTTCAGCATACAAATGGAATGTTATCTTTTAATTTGGTTGGGTCAAAATTTACTTTATGTATTCTTAATTTGAATTTGATTTCTTTCTTTTGATCTCATTTATGGTTTCTGCTTACTTAATGGGAAAATGGTTGGTGTCACATTATATAACTTTAACAAGTCACCGATAGTCTTTTATTAATTTATGAATGTGCTTTAATCATCGAAGCAAATGAAATTTGCTCCGTCCCCTAATTATTTATTGTTTAAGGTGAGTGGTTAAGAATACGTATCTATAGGGGATTTTTTTTTTTCCTTAACGTGTAATGCATTCATGTGTTGTGATTTTTATACAAAGACGGAGGAAGAGAGTCGTGAAGTGTAATGACTAATAGGACGCTATTTAAATTTTTGTATTTTTACGTATTTTTATATTATTAAACATTATTAATTTTAAGAGTTATACTACATATACATTTTAAATATTATTTTTTTTAATTTTAATATAAAAAGATCCCTTTAATGTTATAAATTACGTGCATAAAAATAACGGTCATATGCCGAAAACAAACAGCAAAAAGTATCTGTCGTGCGATAAATCATTTCTTTTCGGTAAACACGCTTGGGGATAAATTCAGGAAAACGTCCCTCACAGTAGGTCGGGGTAGCTCTTGGCGTCTAGACTATTTGTTATCTTTAAATTCCATTTTTTGTACTAGAAAGTTTAGATACAAACCATTACGTAACAAGGATCAAATCAAATCATGAAATTGGACCCCTTGAGTAAATGTCCCACAAATTGAAGTTATCAAGTGGGCAAATGTTAAGGATTAACATTTTTTTTTTTTAAATTGACATCAGGGCGGAACGTCCAAAGAAACAAGAAAAATTATATCTCCCCACTACATGGAGAACGAGATACCAACCCTATAAGCTAACAAAGCTGAAGACAAAATACTAGGAACATACCCATAAAAATGAAATCAATAAGACATATGTGATCATGCTTGGCCATAAGATCAGTGCACAAATTGGCTTATCCGTAAACATGTCAAATTTGGACGATTTGATTGGATCTCATAATATTAGTAGTAACCTTCACCAATGAAGAGCAAGGGTAACTAGGGTATGAAGGATTATGCAAAAATTTTACAACACATTTAGAATCTAGTTCAAGAATCACTTGCTAAAAATCACACTAGACTTCCTAGGAGATGCCAACAAAAACACTCCAAAGCTTAGCAAAAGTGACATAAAAATATCCAATATTATAGTTAAAAATTGATATAAAATTTTCAAGCGATCCCTAATAATCCTACTGCAAGTTGTAATGACGCCAAAATTAGGGACGGACTCGTCCACGTTAAGTTTGATTCAACCTCGCAGGGGATATTCCCAAGCAATGAATAAACACTAAAACTAAAACTAAATTTAAAAGAAATATCAATGGATAGATTAAATGTTTTTTAATCTTCATCAACTTTTGAAAAAGACCCCAAGTTAGAGGATAGAAAGGTAAAGTCATTGCTTGGGTGAGTGTCAAAGTGTTGGTTTAAATTTTAGTTTTATGATTAAAAATTGCATGAATATAAATATATTATTTAATAAGATATTTTTGTAGTGTCATAGGTGAAATAAAAAAAAGTATGTTAGTTTTTTTTAAGTAATTTTTTATTATAGTGTGTGAGAAAACTTGGCTTCATTACTTGTATATGGGTTTAGTATAACCTGTATACCAAAATATGGGTTGGAATACAAATTTATAGAGTTTTTTTTCTCTTTTGACACAACTGTTGAAAGAAATTACCAAAATACCCTCATTTTCAAACTATTTACAATACTACCACGGTTTGCGCTGGCGTGGACTCGGCGCCACGCGTGGCATGCCACGCAGGATTCGCCAAACCGGTAGACGAATTCGACTTGGATTCGCCAACACAGCATGCGAATCCTTTGCGAGGAAAAAATGGCAAATGTTATGAATACGCCAACGCGGTTGGCGAATCCTACATGGATTCGCCTAGCGTGTTGGCGAATCCTGTACCTCGAGACTACTTATTCACCCTTCCTCCCCCCTTTCCTTCCACTCTTCCCATTTTCTCAAAATTCACTTATCTCTCTAAAAATCCAGAGCTCCTGCTTCGTTGCTGTTGCGGCACTCTTGCGTC
The DNA here is from genome assembly GCA_003254905.1 of Nissolia schottii. NCBI lineage: Eukaryota > Viridiplantae > Streptophyta > Magnoliopsida > Fabales > Fabaceae > Nissolia > Nissolia schottii. The sequence goes on along the minus strand of QANU01102613.1, from coordinate 131,189 downwards.
TTTGCTGTTGCGCCAGTGACGTAAGTTCTAAAACCCTAAACCTTATTAGTTGTTGTTGTTAGTTATATGAATTATTTGAAATTGAGTTTGCTGAAATTTTCTTAGTTAGTTAATTATTGCATAGAGCTATTTGTGTATTATATGTTTTACCATTTTTTAGGGCTTAGGGTATAATTTATGATACATCGATGCATTGTGCAGTAGAACTTGTAAGTAATTGATGATATATAGATTATTGTTGTGCGTGCAAATGTTGTTGTTGTTTTACGATGTATGAATTTACTTGAATTTGCGAAATTTTTTGTGGACGTGTGCCCTAGATGTTGGTTTCCCTAAAGTAAACCCTAACCCTAGGTCTGAACTAAACCCTAAAGTAAATTGTATCCCTAGCCGTAGTCTGAACCCCTAAAGCTTAACCATATCCCTATCCTAACCTACATTAACCCTTAAACCTAACCCAAAACTAAACTCTGACACAGCAACCAAACCCTAAATATCCCTAACCAACATCGTATCTCTAGTCGTACCCCTAGACTAAACCTAAATTATAACATAAACTGTAGCGCCTAGTCCTAACCCTAAACTAAATCCTTAAGTAAACCCTAATCGCTAATGTAAACCCTAAATCCTAAACTAAGTCACTGGATGTTGATGATACTTCAATATTGTATGTTACCTGCATCTGTTGCAATTTTTTCCCATTGGTTTAGGGTTTAATGCATAGTGTAACATATCATGTGTGACACTGTTTTAATATAGTGTAACATGACTAACACAGGTCTATTCTGTTGAGTTTAGGCGTTACGGTCAACGATATATTATGGATTAGGGTTTACGATTATTGTATTTGGTTTAGGCATGATGATTTAGGATGTACTAGGGTTTATGGATTAGGGCCTACGGGTAGGGTTTTGGGTGTTGGGTTTTAGGTTTTTGTGTGGTGGATTTTGTGTGTTGTTCTTGGGGGACAGTATTTGGGTTAGGGTTAAGGTTTACGGGCTACAGTTTTTGGCTTAGGGTTTAGGTTATTGGGTTTGGGTTAGTGGTTCAGGGGTTTAGAGTTGTGGCTAGAGTTCAGGGTTGACTATAGGGCTTGGGTTATGGCTTAGTTTAAGGCTCGGGCTTACTTTAGGGATTACAACATCTAGGGCACACGTCCACAAAATGAGGAGAGTGGAAGGAAAGGGGGGAGGCCAATTCAATTGAATGGAATGACAATTTATCGGTCAGAATCTGTACAATAAAAATATTGATCAAATCACACATTGCAGTAAACTAGACCTTCTAATTCTTTAAGGGGTTTATCTAAAAGATTCGCGATATAACTAGGAAGACGTTTCAAATACCACACGTGGGTTACTGGGCATGCCAGTTTTATATAGCCCATTTGATATCTACGTATCCGAGAATCAATAAATTCTACCCCGCATTGTTCACAAAATTTTGGGTTCTCTTTTTTATCCCCGATTACTCGATAATTTCCACAAGCACAAATCCCACTTTTTACAGGCCCAAAAATTCTTTCACAAAACAATCCATCTTTTTCGGGCTTATTGGTTTTGTAATGAAAAGTATAGGGTTTTGTTACCTCCCCAACTATCTCTCCATTAGGTAGGATTTTTTTTGCCCAAGCACTTATTTGTTGAGGAGAGACTGATCCAATTCGGAGTTGTTGATGTCTATATTGATCAATCATAGAATACAAATTCCGGTTCCGTCCAATTAAGCTTCCTTCCTATAAATCCGGAAGTTCTTCTCAGATACAAGGAAATGATTCAATTCCATAGCCAAAGATCGTAGTTCTCGAACGAGCAATCGAAAAGATTCTGGAGCGTCCGCAGGTTTTGGTATTGTTCCTCCAATGATCGTAGTCGCGAGTACTACTTGGCGAGCTTTAATATGATCAGATTTATAAGTAAGCATCTCTTGCAAAATATGAGCAACACCAAATCCCTCGAGGGCCCAAACCTCCATCTCACCTACGCGTTGTCCTCCTTGTTTGGCCCTTCCTCTAAGGGGTTGTTGTGTAACAAGTGCATAATGCCCACTGGAACGCCCATGTNAAAAAAAAAAAAACTTTGGTTATGGCAAGTGCCCCCCCCCCCATCTTACCATATGGATTCGCCCCTGCCTCTTAATTCAATCATTCATCAGGAAAGAAAAACGTTAATCATGTTTATAATTTAATTCATTTTTAAAAAAAATTAAATTAATTATTCATACAAAATAAAAGAAAGGAAAAAAAATATAATTACAAATTATTTTTTTTACTTAATGAGAATATTATTCATTACTATTTATTCTAGATACAATAGTGATTTAGATCAATTTATTATTCTTGATTAATTAAGCAACTAAGAGCAACTCGAACATTGAGTTTTGATGGTCTTGGTCCCTTCTCTCTCTAACACATTACAAAAGAGACGAGACAATTTTGTTGGTGCAAGATAGGGAGGGACCATAAAGAGGAGAGATAGTGGAACGGGTTCTTGTTTGATGAAACTAATCCCTCCATGGTGAGGACCAAAAAACTTATGATACATGACATTAACATTATTTAATAAATGTCAACTTTTCTATATTTTTTAAATTAAAAAAGACATGTGAGACTATAGTAAGGACCAAAGTTGGTCCCTTCGATTGGAGTGATGAGTCTCACTTTTGGTCTTTTGTTGTCTTTTATGATACAATGTTGAGGCAGTTGGCAATGTGATAATCGTAGAGCTAAAAGTCAAATCCAAAGATGAATTATTATTGAAGATGCTCTAAGGTTCTCTAGTGAAGAAGTAATTCAATAGTGTGAACATTTCATCCATGCATGACAAAGAAAAGAAATATATGGATGATATTTCTTACGGATTCCGTGGAAAATACATGAGGAATACTAAGAAAACTATTTGAAGATATGAATTAAAGGATTTGAGAACTAACTAATATATCTTTGATCAGAAAAGAGACTCAATGAAAACCCATTTCCAAGACCTCTTCTTAAAGCGTTGCACTAGTAACAAGAACGCCCTCCCTCCTCTAAACCACCACTTTCCTAGTAATAGTTGTATTGGTCCTTGAGTTAGAGGATTTTGTCCACCAAACCCATATAGGATGTCCTAAAATTAGCGCCAAAAACGGAGTTGAATAGGTTGTCTAACAAAAGGTGAAAAAGGAATTTTTGTTTCCTTATTGGATTAGTGAAAAGCACAGGGAAGAGCTTGATGACCTGGTGAGAGGACATGGGGAGGAAAAATGGTCTTCCCCTCCCTCTCTGTCTTAGCCCATGATAGGCAGCAAGAGTGACCCAAGACATTTAGATTGTCTCATATTACACAACGCTCAGGATCCTTTTCCCTCCCAAGACCAAAATACCCAAAACCCTAAGAACACCCAAAAACAAAAAACCCAAGAATACCCCCAAAACCCCAAGAACTCACCCAAAACCCAAAAACTCGAAACAGAATCAAGTCATCCTTGCTGAAGGCAGTGTTCCAACCAAAAGGCCTAATCATCTCCAAGGGAGCTTGGTTGGAGAGTCAGAATTATTCACTCTTCTCAATTTCAGTATCAAACAGTTCTCCAAAGCCATCAATTGTCTTGCAAATTTCTATTAAATCTTACGAATTTTGTAATCTCTAAATCTATGCTTCAACATCCTTATTAGTATTTTCTAATTTGAATAAAACAAGAAACTGAAAGCTACGTCCCTATTCCATTGTTATACCGGATGTTTTGTTAAGAAACAACAAAATCTTAGTCTCGTTTCTCAATCTTAATTCAAGGAAAAGAAATAGATCATCTTATAAATTATCAAGATTTTTCAATAATAGATAAAAGAGAGTGTTAAAATGAACAACTTGATATTATTGAAATGTAGAAGTACATACACATAGGATAAAAATTACATAAATAAACTGAAAGTAAAAGAAGAACCAAAATATTGGGAGAGGGAAGAAGAAGAGGAGGATACCATAATTTCGTAAGGGGGGAGAATGAGAAGTGAGAATGAAGTACTTGAATAAACATCCATAAAATTTTTTTATACACATACACATACACACACTTTTGAAAAACAAAAAAATAATAAATATATTAAAAATGAAAACTCTTGAATTTATAAATAATAAGATGAAAACAAAAAAAGAAAAAAAGAGAAAAAAAAAGTATTAAAGAAAATGAGTTATACAACAATTGACATATTTTAAGTTAGACGCTTATAATTTCTATTTTATGTTTTTAGATTAATGTCTTTATTAGTTTGTCTTGACCGAGCCATCTAAAATCATCATGAAACTACGAACTGTTTAATCCACATCGCTGAAGGATATGATCTTCATAACCTTTACAATGACAGATATGTTCGCGCAAATTTATCCATGCAATTTCTTCTGTGTGCAGTGCAGGGAAAAAGAAAAAAGAAGACGACAACGAAATAAATAAATATACCATAACGCCATTTTCATAAGTTCGAATAACATGTCCACGTACATAAGTTTTGGACAGATAAATTATATATAAGTTAATTATAAGACTGGTGGTAGGAATTAAATCCATTGTGGAAGAGATAGGAACATCCTTTAATTATGTGAGAATCCTATTTCAGTGGAAGAGGTAGGAACATCCTTTAATTATGGGAGAATGCTGTTTCAGACTGAACCGGTTATTGTTTTTCATAGGCAATTATGCTTCAACTTATTCAATGTTTGCATGATCACTTTGACTTGAAGGGAATGGCCCTGATCACTATTTGATGGTACAAAGCTGCAAGTGCTGCCCCAATGAATGGTCCTACCCAGAAGATCCACTGCACCAAAATAAACATAATTTTGGGAAAGTTAAACCCTTTTTTCACTTTACAACAAATCAATAGCTAATTTTCTCTTTGTACTGTAGATTTTTTTTTATTGCAAAAATTACAGTAAAAGAGATTTGAACTTAAGACCTTAGGTGTATTACTCAAACCCCTCACCACTAGATTAACTCTAGTGACTTTTTATATTATAGATAAAATATGCTTAATTATAATCCAAATGAAATTATTAAGAAACAACATAGGACAAGAAAAAGAAATCCAATTAAACAAAATTAAGGACAAAAAAGACTCACATGGTCATCCCAAGCTTGGTCCTTGTTGTATATAAGGGCAGCACCTAGACTTCTAGCTGGGTTGATACCAGTCCCAGTAATAGGAATTGTAGCCAAATGCACCAAAAACATAGCAAAACCTATAGGCAGCGGTGCCAAAATCTGACCAATTCACATTTTTGTAGTCAGATCATAATAGAAAATAGAAATTTTATGGCTCATTCAGCCTAGCCCATTTGTTACAGCTTTTAAAAATTAATTAAAAAGTTAATTTTTTGTAAAGAGCTAAAAGAAATTAAAAGTAATTTTTTTTGAGAAATTATTCTATCTAGCTTTTATTAAAAATTAAAAACAAATTTTCTTGAAATTAAAATTATTTTTAATTTTTTTTAAAAATTACATAAAAACTGATTTTTTTAGCCAAATAAGAAAGATGAATATTTAAAAAAAAAAAGGTTAAATTTAAGATAAAACTTGTCTCAAATTTTTAATATCAACTCTATTAACTTCAAACATTTTTCTTGAAATTAATAAATTAATATTCACAAGTCAATGTTTAATTTCAGAATTGATTAAAATGAATATAAAGAACTTCATTTAAGTTATTTCCCCTCAAATTTGTACTTACTGGGACGTGGGAGTCTCTAGCATTTCGCTTGGCGTCGGTGGCAGAGAAGACGGTATAAACAAGCACGAATGTGCCGACGATCTCTGCTCCGAGGCCATCACCTCTGGAGTACCCTCTTCCTAGAGTGTTGGCACCACCACCTAGCCTCTCATACTGATGGTGTGGTTGGAACCCCTTCACTACGGCAGCACCACATATAGCTCCCAAGCATTGCATTATTATGTAAAACAGAGCCCTGGTCAGAGATAGCTTGCGTGCCAAGAACAGCCCAAAAGTCACAGCTGGGTTAATATGGCCCCCTGCATCAACAAATCAAATTAACACAGGCTATATGCATTAGACAAAAATTAAGGAGGATTGCACCCTCTTAAGCATCTTAGAGAAATATTTGCATGGTCGTAAATTATATTTATGCATGATCTAAGAATATTATGAACTATTAATTTTAATTTATATTATTTTAAAACATAATAAAAAAATTCGTGAACTATGCATTAAATATGATCTAAGATCACGCTAATATTTCTTAGTTAATTATACTCCCTTAACCAACTTTTTTACATGGATACAAGCGCCAAACATTAGCTGTCAAGTATGTATCATGCCTTAATCAATATTTAATAATTCTACTTATAAAAAACAATTATGAATTAAATTATGTTGTACCATAAGTTTATAGGATTTCTCATATTATCATTTAGTCCAGTATCATCATATCAGAAATGTGTAAATCTTAAATTAAAAAATATTTATATGTTCTTATACTACAACTAATACTCAAAACAAAAAAACTACAGCAAATGCATGCTAAAGAAAAGATCATATACTTAATTTTAAGGGATGAATTAAATTTATTTGAGTGTGTTCAACATTAAAATATAACCCAAAAAGTATGAAATTGTCAGAATTTTATGGGCAATTTTTTTTTATAGAATGATTTGACATTAATTTTAACTTTAATTGAGCTATTTTACTAATTAAACTTGTCTAACTACTATGCCTAAATCATAATTCATTTTTTTCTGTCACGAGACATATCCTGCTATAATAATCTAGACAAATGTTGCATATACTTGGAACATGCCATTTCACATCACATCTACACGCATAATGTGAGATTTAAAAATCTTACATACAAAATCAATCTAAACAACCAACTCGATAATTTATTACTAATAATAACGATAACAGTTAACAAGAGAATTCCCAAATTTGAACAAGAAATTATATTTGTAATTATTGCATATAAAATATTGTATTGATTTATTATTAGTCCATCGAATGAGACTTTAACGGAGTGTAGGTTTTATTAAATCTCATTTAATGTTAGATCATACATAAGTCGACACAGTATCTCACATAAAATGATTTCAAATAATATAACCCAATTTGAACGGAAAAAAAAATTTGGTCATGACTCATATACCTGAGATGCCAGCAGTGCAATAAACAAGAGCAAAGATCATCCCGCCAAACGCCCAAGCAATGCCCTGCACACCAACAGTAGAGCACTTGCTGCTCGATTTGGCCACGCCCATAACCGTCATAACCGTCACGTAGAGGAACAAGAACGTGGCCACGAACTCCGCTATCCCCGCCCTGTAGAACGACCACGACCACACCTCGCCGGCCTCCAAGAAGAGCGGCGCCGACGGCGGCTCCTTGTAGTCCCTCGCATCTGATTGGGCGGCGGTTCCTATTGGTTGCCTCTCTCTGTACCTGTTGGCTCCAACCCTCACATCTTCGTCTCTTCCCTCCATCACACTAATATTCTCTGTTTCTATCTAGTCTAGTTAGTGTTAATGGTGTGGTCTTAATTTTGGGGTTGGGGGAATGTGGTAGCTAAAAGAATTCGACTCTGGTTTAGTTAATGAGGAGCAGGGTATTTGTAGTGGAATAATGTTTGCGTGGTGATGGCGCTTTTTATGCCGGAAAATTCATGAGTGGACACAAATATAACATCATATTTAGACTTACATAAAAGTTGTGGGGTCGTCATTGAGTGTGTGTTTAATGAGATTCATTTTTATAGGAGTGTATGTAAGGATGAATTGTTAAACTTTGTCTAGCTAAATTTTTTGTATGCCTAATATGCTTCACTGTAGGATGAAGATATAGTTGCATATATGCTCATAAGACATATTTAATATATGTTTTATAAATATTATTAATAATTAATTTCTAATTTTTTTCTATAAAAGAATTTCTAATTTTTGTTTTTACTTTTTAACTATTCTAAATTTAAATTAAGAGTTGATATTACTTAAAGAGCATACAAGTATATCTCATACATGACATTTTAATTCGTGGATTCTCTCTCAATAAAAGCTTAAAAATATTATTTATTGTATTACTCTCTCAATTTTTTTACATAATTGTTCACTTATTTTATTTATTTTTCTACAAATAACTTTTTATTTATAAAATCTTAGTAATATTAATTTATATATATATATATATATATCAAATGAGCTTATTGACTTACTTTTTTAATCTTATTGAGATAATTTTTAAGTCAGGATATATTATTATCGGTCATATTAATATGAATAACTTTGTAACGAAATAGTAGTGTTGAGAACGCAAAAAGTACAATGGCGTTTGAATTGACTTTAGCGCTTCATTTATTAGAATATGTTTTTAATAAAATATATAAAAAATACTTTAAATTATATCCGAATGCTCATAAAATTATAAAACTACTTTTATTTTTATAAAAAAAATTACATTTAAAAAGAAAACTAATCCAAACAAATCCTATGTTGTTTAGAATTTCTCTAGTTTTGTAGGGAAGAATTTTCCGTTGCAGCGTGAGGTTGGGCCAAAAGTTGGGGACTTGGGAGGTTGGGATTGATGCTGCGGTGACTTATGAGTGAATTGAAAAGAGTGTGATGAGACTGTGCAACGTGGTGACACTCCACCGACCAACGACAATTGGGGTCTTGAGAAAGTCGCTTCTTCTTGGCCGTCACCGTGGGAAAGTGCACTTTTTGCACTCTCATTCCCATAGTTTCTTTTGAAAAGAGAAAATATTGGTTAAGTATCCTAAGCAAAAATGAATTAAAAAAAAAGTTGTGTATATCTCTTTTTTGTTATCAATTTATCATTATATTAAATTAAATAAATATTTCTCCCTCCTTCCTTTGCTTTCTCATGTTCTCCTTCTTCTTGTCCTATTTTTTCCCCTATCTCTTCTCCTCTCAATCTTTCTTCATTTTTTTTATTCTTCGTTTTTTTCATTTTATCACAAACATTTTTTTCTTCATTTGTTCAATTTTTTAAAATCATTTTTCTTCATTTATCACACACTATTTTGATATAATTTTTTTCATTTTTTGCTTCTTTGCAAGACATTATAAATCTCATAATTTTCATTTTTGTATTCATTTGTACTTTTTTTTTGTGTAAAAAAAAGTTTGTGTATGCGTGTAAAAAATTGTGTGCACATGAACACCAAAGTTTTCTTTTTCGTATTCGTTTTCATTTTCATTTTCGTTTCCATCAATTTTTTTTTTGTTTTTTGTTTTTTAAAAGTTTGTGCACGTGTAGAAAAGTTTATCCATTATTGTTTAAAAGTATATGCATGTGAGTACCAAAAATTTTCTTATTCTTTGTTTTCATTTCATTTTCGTCTTATTATTTGTTTATGTTTGATAAAACATTTGTACACGTCAATTTAAGAATTTATGCATTTGCTTTAAAATGTTTGTGCATGTAGCGAGTGAATCTATGTGCTTAGAATGTAGCGCAGTTGTCGCAGAAAGACGTGTGCCGTCATGGAGGGACGCATTTCGTCGTGGAGGGACACATGTCGTTGCAGAAGGAGATGTGGCATCGCCAAGGGGCGTGTGTTATTCAAGAAGAGATCAGAGTAGAGAGAAGAGCAAAGGAAATTGAGTAGAAAGAGTGAGAGAGAGGCATCGAGAATGAGGGGAGAATGAAAAAATAGGTATTTTTATTTTTTTTAAATTAAGTGTGAGGGTATGGTAGTCTTTTTGTATATTTGGGGTCCCACATGGCGAGGAGTGTGATTCCCATCCTCGTCTTCGAACATGTCTAAGGGAAAATTTTGTCCTCACCCCCACCCCCCACAGGAAAAAATCCTTGGGCCATGTGGCCCCATTTGGGGAATACCCACATTCATCCTCGCTTGATGGGGATTTTTGATACCCCTAAACATAAACAAAGAAATTAATGATGAAATTTTACATTTGAAAATACATTTATATATACTAATAGATAAAGATGATACACTTAATAAGTGCTTTTGGTTTCGACTCATTTTATTTAATTATTGTTTCAAGTCTGGACCTAGGATTAAAAATATAAATCCATAGTTTTAATTTTCTATTAATATTCACAAGTATTTCGAGAAAAAAAAATACCCTATCCACCACTCTCACCACTTTCTCATATGTAACCACTTCATTCACATATGTTACCACAACCTTTTTCTAACACCATTATCATATTTCTAGTACTTGACAAGTTTGTGTCTGTCAAGACATACTAATAGTAATAAATTCAATGGAGATGATTAATTCCCATACAAGATTACTTATTCTCAATAGCCATCCGATCCTGTGACATCAGAAATGATGAGCTTATTTAACTTTAACAACAACTAATATTCTTGGCTTTCAATGCAAGTTACGCGACTTTCTCAAACGTAAAGAAAGATTGATGGCAAATAAAACAACAATAGAAAAGGAACCACTTGTAATTAGTACAGTGGAAGTGACTGTCATGGTGGCCCTTTAATAGTTCCACGTGATGCACGAGTATGCTGTTTATTTGGTTACATTCCAAATTTTCTGCGAGGGATGATGATTAGATTCACCATTACTGAAGATAGGTTTTCCTCACTTAAAAGGATACTGCAGTTTACAAGTAACCGTTGAACCATAATGTTAAAGGCTTTGGTTTGGTGAGACCGTAGAAAGTGGGCACCGAAAAAGGTAAACTTTAAAGGACCGTGGATGATAGGAAGCTAGGAAGAAAAGTATTGAGAATTGATTGTTCAACTCATTTAAAAATCAGATCAATGGTAAAGAGGGGTAGCTTTCCTCTATTTTTTTTTTTCTTAACATGTTGCCCTTTTAAGAAAAGAATATAATTATTGAGACTATTAGAGAGTTAATATATCTTATTATATGAGAAAGGGCAAAAAAAAAGCTTATTAATATATAATAATAAGCTCAAATTTTTTAAGTCATTTTATTCAATTCTTTTAATTTCTCCCGGTCACATATACCCTCATTTTTAACTCCTTTTTAAATTTTCTTCTGGTTTTTTTTTTTTAACAACAGTTTAATAGAGACAATATCACATGTGATTTGCTAAGGGGCATTAACATATGTGTGTTTCCAAGTGTAATTCTTTCTCAAAACATGAGTCGAAAATACAATTTACAATCGTATAAGGCAAAAAATTGAAATCGCTATAGTATAAGGTGATTTCAGTAGTTAAAAAAAAAAGAAAAAGAAAAAGGGGGATTGAAACCGCCATCAGGTGTGACGATTTCAGTACATCACATATTTTTATTTCTGTTTTTTTAAAATGATACTAAAATCGCCATACCTTATGGCGATTTCAATACTGTCGTCCATACAATTACAAATCTTGTATCATATGTATATTACGAGAATTTATTATATTTTGGGGAATATACTTGTAAAAAATCCATTTCCTAACAACTCTTCTAGGTCTATTGTTTGCACAAGTTTCTTTGGGTGTAACACATTTTTTCATACCGTAACCACGCACCCATGACTCTTGACTTAATTCTTTTATTTTATTTGATTACATTATAATTATATTTATGTTGTCCACTTGTGATTTTGTGTGTAATTTTTTTTAAACAACGGGTTCAGAGCAGGTGAGAAATAACCTAAAATCTGTTAACTATTGTACAACTCACTCTCCCTAATATGCACTTTTTTCTTCTTTTTTCTTATTCTTTATTTTTTCTCCCCCAATCTCCCATCATATTTTTTTTTTCATTTCCACATCTTATTTTTTTTGAATTCAAGAGTTTTCATTTTGGTTTCTGTCATATTTGTTGTTTTTTGTTTTTCAAATGTTTGTGCATGCAGGTAGAAAAGTTTGTGCATGTCTGGTTGATCAAAGTTTGTACATATGTATAAAAAAGTTTACGCATTCTTGTTTAAAAGTTTGTGTATGTGAACACAAAAGTTTTCTTCTTCGTCGTCGTTTTCATTTATGTTTTTCTTCATATTTTTTTATTTCTGATTGTTGAAAAGTTTGTGCATATGTTTTAAAATGTTTGTGTATGATAGAGAGTGAGTCCACATGTTAAGAGTGTGAGTGGGGAGGTGGATAGAAAGTGTGTTTCACTATTTGATGCGCCACATATTTGGTTTGATTTGGATTCGTATTTGAAAAAGTTAATGGATATGTGTAGAAAAAGTTTGTGCATGTATATAAAAAAGTTTGTGCCCTCGCATCACTGTGTAAACCATGGGTTGGCAGCATGGTTGACAATATTTGAATTGTACATTTAGCATTACTCTAAAACTATATATTTAAACCTTATATCTAAATAATATGAAATTCTAATATATACAAAGCGACCCATTCTTTTTTATTTTATGTATATCAACGTAACTAATTTTCATATATATATATATATATATATATATATATATATATATATATATGATCATTTGAATGTTAAATGGTGTAACAATTATTTTTATTAAATGATATAATATTTATTTAAAGTTATACCGGTGCAATTAAATTTTAAAACATATACTCTTGATTTTTCCTTTTACCCTTGAATTAGCTCACGTGTCAATTTCTGCATAAAATTCCATGTCAGTATTTATTGGAGGAAATCGACGAAAGATGTATAGAAGGAATATATAAATGGGAATGAAATAAAATTTTGAAGAACTATATAATTTAGTTTTTTTTGATAAAAAACCAAATAACAATAAATTGTGATATTGTTTTGGGGAAAATATTATTATACTATTCCATTTTCATATAAAATAAGAAAAATTATTGCTTAAACACATGGACTATTACATCAATTTTGAGAACATATAATAAATGAAAGTACTCTTATGTCCCAGAAAATAAAAAATCTCACAAAATAAATATATATAGAACATTACTGGCAATGATGATGTAGGTTTCGAATGGGAGAAAATGTCATCATGAATCATGATGGATATGTAATCTCAGTTCACCTTGTTGGGACGTAAGTATTTATGCAACGGGCCACACGAATGAGACTCAAGGAAGGGCGTTCAAAGTTCAAACATTATTGGCTGTGTGACACAAGTCGTTGAAGATTGACGACCGACTTCTACCGCCAAATTATTCCAAATCACGCACCCTGTCGCAAAAGCGAAGAGGGGTGTGTGGCTCACCAGTCACCACAGAATTAAAGCACTAACAGGGAGTGAAAAGTGAAATTTTGGTATCGAAGGATGTGCCATAGGGAACACAAAATATGTATAGAATTGTGCCAAAATAGAGATAATTGTGCTTGATTAAAAAAAAAGATTCCTCTTGTTGTTATGGACCAAATCTGGATTCAACTTATATACTGAACAACACACGTGGCAAAATTAGCTTCAGATGGGCGCTGCAATGACCATAGAAGGCTGCAGCGGCACGCCACTTCTTCAGCCTGCAACCTTGTATGAGGGTTGCAGCGGTTCGGTGCTTTTGCGTGCTACAACGGTGATACAGCGCTGCAGCGGCCTTAGAGACCAATTTTGCCTCCATTGTCTTGACAAAAGTTGTAGATCTTTCAATTCTACGTACAATAGACTCAAATTTTGCCTCATTTGAATTTCAGATGAAGAACTCGAATCTGTTATCAGTATCCTAAAGCTCATTACCAAGTAGAAAAGAAATCAGATTTGAAAGGTATGGTTCAAAAATTTATGGAGAGTCAACTATCATTTGTGGAGGAAATGAAGAATTAGTTCAAGCAGCAAGCTAATTTAAATAGAGATCAGGCTGCCTTTCATAGAAATCAAGAAGCCTCCATGAAAAATCTTGAGGACCAGCTGGGTCAACTTTCCATGCAATTATCTGACAGACCTCAAGGGTCATTGCCTAGAAATATTGTTCATAATCCTAAGGAGTATGCTAATAAGACCATCCTGAGGAGTGGAAAAGAGCTACCTCAACCTAAAAAGAAGCATGAGTCACAATCGATTGAACACATATATAGAAGAGGTAGAGAAGAAGGGGAGCAAGTATGAAATTCCTATGAGAAGGATTGGTGTTGAAAAAGAGGTTGAGAAGCCACTAGTGTCAGACATACCTAGTGCTTATAAGGCACCGATTCCTTATCCACAACGGGTAAAGCAACCGTTGAAGGAGTAACATGACAAACAATTCACGAAGTTCTTGCAGGTCTTTTCCAATATTCAAATAAATATTCCATTTATTGAGGCCATTTATTGAGGCTATCACACAAATTCCATCTAATGAAAAATTCATGAAGTAGATCCTATCCAAGAAGAGTTCAATCAAGGAAAATGAGATTGTCAATATCAATGAAGAATGGAGTGCCATACTACAAAATAAGCTTCCTTCGAAGACGAAAGATCCTTGGAGCTTTATTATTTCTTGTATTATTGGTGAATGTTACTTAAACAAGGCGCTTATTGACTTGGGTGCCAGCATCAATCTGATGCCCTTATCAATCATGAAGAAGCTGAGGTTGGTCAAGTGAAGCCCATTATGGTCTTATTGCAAATGGTTGATTGTTCCATCACTTTCCCGAAGCGAATCATAGAAAATGTGTGTGTTAAAGTGGACAAGTTCATTTTCCCCATTGATTTTGTTGTTCTTGACATGGAAGAGGATAATGAAGTTCCTCTCATTCTTGGAAGACCATTCCTTGCCACTACGAGGGTTTTGATTGATGGTCATGAGGATAAGCTGGAATTCAGAGTCAATGATCAAAAATTGATTTTTAATGTGTTTGAAGCCACCGCGCATCTCACTAGAAGCCAATTCTTGTTTAAGGTCGACTCTATTGAAGCCATTAGTGAGTTAACAATTGATCCACCTCTTGAAGATAGTTCTATTTTATCTAATGAATTCTAATGTCTTCCAAGAGTGGGGGAGATACATTCATTTTAATGAATTCTAATGTCTTCAATTGACTCTTACAGTCGTTGCTTACAATTATTTGTGTAAGAGTCAATTGACGTCTTCAGTGGTGGCAGTTTGCACCACCTGTGCTATTATCTTCAAAGCGGCGAGATGATTTGTTGTTGGAACATGACCAGATCCAAGGCTCCATTTTGCATTGCAATTGGGGGGCAAATATAATCTATA
Source organism: Nissolia schottii (assembly GCA_003254905.1). Classification (NCBI taxonomy): domain Eukaryota; kingdom Viridiplantae; phylum Streptophyta; class Magnoliopsida; order Fabales; family Fabaceae; genus Nissolia; species Nissolia schottii. The sequence goes on along the minus strand of QANU01102613.1, from coordinate 116,152 downwards.
TTTATCAAGATGGATGTAAAAGTAGTTAAACACAAATGAATTTGTGTTGTGGTAAGACGATGAAATTAAGGTTGATTTTTCAAAATTGATTTGATTTACATAAACATACCTATTATACTCATTATGCTTTAGCTGATCAAGGGAGTAGATAAGGAAACGTGGAGAAATAATAAATACCTCATTTTTGTGGTGGTTTTTAAATTGTTTTGAAAATCGTTTTTTGATATAAACTTAATTTTTGTAGTTCTCTATTATTAAGTTATGTGGACATACGTTGTGTAACCTTAATTTTTATTTTTTTGATAAGAACAATGAAGATTGACTTTTTACAATACCAAAAACAATAGAAAAATGAAAGATAAATGTAGAGAAATTGCATATTAGTCAATTTGTTAATCTTACGAGTCTAAATCCTTCACTCAATATTCCCTACACCTCCTCGCTATGTTCCCCTTACTTTTTATATTATCTCCCATCAATATGAGAAAGCAATTACCAAAACTTAATTATAAAGAGTATGAGTTTGATATCAATATTAAGATATAGTATAATTTTGTGCGTACATAATTAGCATTGATACTGCTAGCAAAGTTGCGAAGGACAAGTTTGATAACTAGATATAATTTTTTTTTAAAAAGTATTTATTTTTGAACAAGAAAACACGAGCAAAAAGTTTTGTCAAGGGACATTGGAAGATGCTCATCATTGTAGACTAACTTAGAAACAACACTCACCTTGCAACTCTCGAAAGAGTCATAGTATGTTGTTTCAAAAGTTTAAAGAATACTTAGCTATGTATAATTATAATGCCTTATATGAAGATATTTTCAAATTTTCTCTAAGCCTTTTATTTTATTTACATTTTTTTTTTGAAAGTTTGATATGCAATCTACCTAAATTTGGTATGTAAAAAGATATAACACATCATAATCTCATTTAGTCTCATAGAAACTTAGTAATTAATAGGAAAATGTAGCTTTCATTTTACTAAATTTTAAATACAAATAGAATTTCAAAGTAATATAGAAATAAGGAATTTTCTAAAGAAAATTTATAAAAAAAAAAATCAACAATAGAAAATATCAAGATTTATGTTATCAACCAACTCTTGTTCACTACTATATAATCTTATCGTACAATTATACATCAAATTAATAGACTTAATTACATTATTTAAATAACATACAATCATTTACTAAATTAATAGACTTAATTGCATTATTTAAGTAACATGTAACTTTTTTTACTCTTGCGATGCGTCAGTCTATGTCTAATTTTATTTTTAAGAATAAACAAATTTATTTGGAAGAGATAAATATTCCATGTGATATCCAAAATACCGCCAAGGAAAAATTGACACGTCAAAGAGATTTATTTTTTGGTACTTTGAACTACAAGCTCTATTCCATCGTTACTTTCCTGGCCAGAATCCCCACGGGAGACCCTTGGCTCCTTTGCATTTGCATCTTCTGCGTCTGCTTGATGCGCCACCACTATTTCTTCATCCTTGGGGAATTCATTGTTGTATGTATATCTGAAGTAGAACAATGCAAAAGCGATAAGGAACACCAAGTTAAGCACAGCTAACATCACATAGTACCTTTCCAAGCTATTGGCTGGTTCCTCGTAGAAGCAACGTTTGAAAAGTAAGACACATGGTATGCTAAAGAGTTTTCCTACACCGATCACCAGCGGAGTAAACGGCTCCTCGAAAGTCCTCATGGATTGCGATGCGTAGCCAGTAAACAATTCCTTCATCCCCTCTTCAACAAGCCCTTCTGCCATTCCTACCAACGCGAATTGCGGAACCAACACCTTTGTTCTCATTGAAACGTGGCCACCATTTTTGATCAAACGCAATCTTTGAACCTCCACATGCCATGCTAGGACACAACAACTTAGCGAACAAACTAGGCCCATACCAATCCTTATAATCGCTACATTTGTTCTTTTGATCTTGCTCATTCTACCTTTTCCCATTCTTTTAAAAGCATTACGAATAAGCCAGATGAAGAACTGTGGCATATCACTCATGACAGACATGAGTACAAAGAGAAGAGGGATATCGCTACCAGAGTATACAGGTTTCAGGCTGTTTGCTTGAACAACAAAGAAAGTGTTCTCAGACGCCACAACCAAAGTGTAACCAAATAAGGTGAAACCCCAACAGAGCAATAGAGCGAGGCTCTTCACTTCCCTCACTTCCTTAACCGTGCAACAATAAGGCTCCCCTTTCTTTTGATCATCTTGTCTCGAGTTCTGTTTCTGTCCAGGTGGTTGTTCCTTGTTAATTATAGCTGCTCTGTCCAACCACCTGAACAGAAACGGAACTCGAGGCAGCAACCTTAATACTTGAGCATCCTTATCCTTAGCCTTATAGAAATGGTTGCGCTTATAATTCTTCCAATAATACCCGTCTTCTGAGGTCGGATATGGGAATTCCCGATTCCTATGAGCTGCTTTGCAGATTCTATAGATCCTGCCTAGGTTGCTTTCAGCAGGCAAACTTTCATGGCTATACCAAGCATAGCCAAAGTAGAAGAGAAGATAACTCGCTCCCATTAGAAGTGTCCCCAATTTTATGTTCGGAAATTTATGACTAACAAACATACAGGTAACGACTGATATGGCATAACCAAGGAACCATACAAGGAACTGCCACAAGATAATAAAGCCTTGTTTTCTTTCCTTTCTAGGTCTGACTTCCTCATTCAATTGATAACCGAAAAAGTCTCGTGACATTCTTTGTCCACTACTGCCCAGTGTAATGAAGAATATTGCTACATAAACCATATCATAATCTGAAGTTGAATTTGATATACTAGATATCCATAATAGCATTAAACCCTGCAATAAACGTAGAGAATAGTAATGAATACAGAGGAAAGTTATGTTACTATCTATTATGAACAATAGGGTAGAATCTATCTTTTTGTGATGTGGCCATATGAGTACAGGTATGCTATGGGTACCTCAGGGTATGTACCCAATTTTTTTTTAAAAAATTTATAGAACGGGTACGGCTTAGGGAACGGCGGGATGCAATTAGATATGACACAGATATGCCAACTGATAAAAACTACGTCATTTTGGTTTTTCTTACTAAGCAATTAGGTAAAGAAAACCTAATACCCTAGTACTAAGCCTCCCTTTGCGGAAAGCAATCCACCTCTACTCTCCTTCTCCATCTTCTCATGTTCTTCAGTCACTCCTCTTGCTAGTCCTCCTCTTCTCTGGTGGCCGGCTGAGAGACCTTCAAAGGCAGCACGACGCGACCTTGTCTCCGTTCCCCTTCTTCTCTGTTAGAGTGGCATCTAGCGAGTTCTCGTTCCGGCGACCTTCTCCTGCTCCTTCAATCAGCCTTTACTCTTCTTCTCCGACGAGTTCCTGTTCCCCTTCTTCTGCTCTAAGGTTAGCATTGTTCCAACTTTCTCTTCTCTTCATTTTTTTTTTTTTTTAAAGAATTGAAGAAATATGATATTGAATTTTTTCTTGTGTTGTGGGTTATTTGGTGTGTTGGTGTTGTGCTTCTATTTCTTCTATATCTCTCTAGTAACCAAGGTTCTATTCCCTTCTTGTTTGTTCTTCAAGCTAGAATTGAAGATCCGTTTGAAACTCTAAAGGTAGAATGTTGATGGCTTAATAACCCTTTTTATTACACAAGGACAAAGAAAATTAGTTTTTCTTCCACAGCAAGTTAGTTAATAGAATTTATTAGTCTGCTGAAGTTAGTTACAATGCATAACTAACTTAAGCCTCATTGTTCGTTCTATATATATCCATGTATGATCACCAAGTGTAACCAACTATTCATTCTTTCAATCAATTCAATTTTTCTATAATCTCTCTCTGTTCCTCGTTCTTTCTTTCTATGTTTCTGCAAGTTTTATTTTCTGCTATTGTCCATTGCTGCACATTTTCATGGCCGCTGTTTAGCCTTGCCATGTTTTCTATCATGGTATCAATCGCGATCTTCTTCCGCTTCCGTCTCCACTCGATCATTTAACAGGTTTTTCTTATCTTTTTCCTTGCACAATCCCATTGCTTGGTGCTTACTTTCATCGCTGAAGCTTCGAGTCGCTGCACCCATCTCTTGTCAGTTTCTTGAAGTTTCTGAAAATGGTGACTATAGCAAAACTCTCCTGTAATCGCAGTGCACTTCTTACACCTTGAGACTACTCTAAGAGTGCGAAAAATCAAGCAAATTTTCACCAATCTCATCTCCAAAAGACCAAAGATTCATCAATATTACTTCGGTGCCTGTTTTCTTATCATTTCAATTTCTACAAAACCTGTGATCCTGCATTTTATTTTGTTTTCTTGATCAATCAAAATGGAAGAATCAGATCAGATTCCGCCATCCACAGAAGGAATTGCACAAGATTCTCTTCTGCAACAAATACAAAAATTACAACAGTTGATGCGGTTGGGAAGTGTTACTAACAGCCAACAAAGTGATCCAACATTGGATTCATTTTATTTGCACCTTGGGGAAAACCCTGGTGTTTCTCTAATCTCAACCACCCTACTCCTCATAACTACCACACGTGGGAGAGGGCTATGAAGCTTGCATTGAAAGGCAAAAACAAGCTCAAATTTGTTGATGGCGTAATCACAAAACCACCTGTTTCTGATCTACAGTATGCAGCCTAGGACAAATGTAATACATACATTCTTTCTTGGATTACTAGATCCTTAAGTCCTGAAATCTATCAAAGTGTGATTTGGATTGAGGATTGTCATCAACTATGGCTGGATCTCAAAAGAAGATACCATCAGGGTGATATATTCAGAACTGCAATCTTACAAGAAGAGTTATACTCTATCAAACAAGGTGAACTTACTATTAACTAACTTGTTGTGCAAGAAAAACTAATTTTCTTTGTCCTTGTGTAATACTTTTGACCAAATTTTTTTCCCTCTATTGTTTAATTAACTTAATCCATAGGAAACAATAAAAAAAACTAATGCTTATGAAAATGACCATGTGTGTTTTAGTTTTGTTTGTTGCTTTTTATGTTGGAACATGGTTTGTTTAGATTTATATTTTTGTTTATCTATTAGATGATTTCACATTCACAATAAGCTTTTAGTTATCTTGTGATTTTTTTTATAATATGAAATTTATTTTATATATATATATATATATATAT
>QANU01102613.1:48398-110149 GCA_003254905.1 Nissolia schottii | reverse complement strand
AGAGTGGAAGCCTGATTCCCGAGGACACGAGTGTCTGTAGAAATTATTCTGTTTAGTTTCTCAAAATTCTGCTGACACTCAAAGGATTCCCCTTGACCTTTAGGATTGGATAGAAAACCTAAAACGTTCGCCAGACGGAATTCTGTTCACTTTCGGATGATTCTGCAGACACTAGAACAGTCCCATTTGAGCCCGTTTAGCCAGCCGAACTGAGCGGTGGGCCCCAATCTTGGGAAACCATACCTTATGGGGCCTAGGAAGCTTTGGCGATCGCGGAAACGCAGCGGAACAGTCCCATTCGGACACCGACGAGAGATACCGGGTCAAAGGTATCTGTGAAAAATAATCCTCCAGAGAAAAATTCACAAATGCCTTGAAGTAATTATAACTTTAGGTAGAGGGGAATTAGAGGATCACGACGGTATAAGCGGAATATTTTTTGGACGACTGTGCGCGACGCACCGGGACTGCGAACGACCAAAAACAAGCGAACGGGACCGAGTGGGCCCCACACCTGCATTTGACCACGTGATGGCTGCAGATTTCCAAGGAAAATAATTAAAAATTCAATTACTATTCATTGATTTGACCTTTGAATTATCTTTTGAATTAATTAATTATTAAAGAAAATAGAAAAGGGCATTTTGGTAATTTTGGCAAGGGGCAAAAGGGTCATTTTTTGGGGGAAGATTCTTGGCTATAAATAGCCCCTCCCATTCAGAAATTTTTTCAAAAAATTTCAAGAGTGTGGAAACTCTGCCCAAAAATCGTTCGGTGCAGGAACTCTGCTGGAACACTGCTGGAACCAGGAAACCGGTTCAGGAGGCGATTCATCACCCAAGGATCCCACATCTCTTCCACCCTCTCCAGCCTTCTTTGCAGCCCAATAAAGTGGGTAAACTTGGCTTGCTCACCCCTTGGTGGCTTATGTTTGCTTGTATGTGTTTATGTGCTTGTATGCCTCATGATAAATTATGTTAGAAATGCTATGTTAGGACTTAGGAGATGATTCTGAAGGGTTTTGTGACCTGAATTAGATAGGATTTTAATGGTTGGAAAATGTGTGAAAACCTCAAAGAGGATCCATGGACAAAGGAGGAAGAGAAAGGAAAGAAAACCATGCATTCGGTTTTAGCCTCGCCCAAGTACCGCTGAGCGACCCCAGGCGCCGCTGAGCGGAATGCATGAGAAAGCAAGTTTTTTTAACGTGAACTCCAGGGCGTTGAGCGGCCAGAAGGATCTGCTGAGCTGCCTGAAGGTCACTGAGGATGAGGATAAGGATGAAACGATATTTTTGAAAATCAGCCCCAGCCCGCTGAGCGAGATGAGTCACCACTGAGCTATACAGCTTGGACCGCTGAGCGATGAGGCTCTTATCACTGAGCGGATTAAGCTCAGACCGCTGAGCGAACAAGAGGTTCCGCTGAGCGGCCTGAGACTTAGTTATTTTTACGAAAACAACGTTTATGAAGATTGTCTTGGACACACATTTCTAACACTTATTACGCTAAATGAGATGCATGAAGTATGCTTATGATGATGTATGATGAACATGGCATGAAATATGTTTATGATGATGTATGATGAACATTTCATGAGGTGTGCTTAGGACGATGTATGTAGAACATTTCATGAGGTATGTTTATGATGATGTATGTGGAACATTGCATGTAGATGATGTATGAGTAGAATGAGTATAATGTCATGCATCATGAGGACAGGTTGTCGTGTCAGTGTTAGGACGGCCTTAGAGAACTAGAGGTTAATCACCTAATATGTAAAGATGATAATTGAACACTAGGGAATAAGTATGTAGTTATATGACAGGATTCCTTTCTCTTGGCACGTCTACGGACACGCCCCTCACCAGTCCCAAAAGGGTGGATTGGTCAATGATGCTACCTCACCAGTCCCAAAAGGGTGGACCGGTTAATAAGGTTAATGGCATGATGATGAGTTATGATAAGATATGATGAGGTATGATGAAATATGATGAGAAATGATGATGAGGTATGATGAGATATGATGATGAGATATGAGTCCGCGCTTGGTTATGTCAAAAGGGTACGAACCCCCACCTCCCTACTTGTACGAAGGGTAGCCCACTTGATTGGCGATGATGGACACTAGACCCCATCGGTGGATAGCAACCACTCTGGTGTGAGCGCAGCCGGGTTGTCGTCAAGCTGGGAACAGAAGTGCTTGTAGCCGTAGGCCACTGCTACATAAGCGCGGGACTAATGTAACAAGAAGGACGCTATCCCGGTTCACTAGCCCAACCAGAAGCGTAAGAGATCCCCATGTTCCCCAAGCATGAGTACATGATGAATGAGTTACATGAGTATATGATGAATGAGTTTATGATGCATAAGTATATAATAATGTATGTATGCTATGTAGTCGTCAAGAGAACGCTCGAGACGGCCTATGTATGTACGCGAAGTAAAGATAATAAGCACGAGAACTTATCTAAGAAAGATTAGATCCCCCAGTCACATAGTAAAGTAGATAAAGCCGTTCAGGACTTTAGGCCAGATAATAATCAGTATGATGTTAGTATGCATGTTCACTTAGAAACACCTGAGCGGCCTAGTTCGTAAGTGGGTTAAAAAGGAACCCCCTGACGCCAAGGTAAACCACAGAGGACGAATGTTCTCACCCCCACTCACTTATGCTTCCAGGGGCAGACGTGAGCTATGAGAAGCAACAAGAGGATCAGAAAAGAATGGAGGACAAGCCATCGATGACGGACAGACAGATCTTCAAGGCTATGAAGACATGCTTAGCTAGTTGTACGATGGATGAACTTTTATTATGTATATGAATGACTATGGCATATATATGTAACTCTATTATAATATTATGTGATTTGTTGTACTCATCTGTGACGGACCATGTATTGATTATGTAATTGCTTAGACTAGGGATAATGAATATTCATAAGCCCATGGCTCTATTGTTTGTCTTATATACTTTGATTCACACATGGCACATATTTTGTAAATAAGCACTCAGTAGAAAAGTTTTAAACTGGTCCATATTTTCCTTAATTTTGTATTTTTGAAAGATAATAATGGACTATAAGTAATCCCACCAAATGATTAACAACCTAGTGAGCATTGCGTACTACTCGAGGGTATGCAGTTAGCTAAAGTGTTACAGGAGGGAGCCCGTGCCATGCACGGGTGAACATGAACTGGATAAATTATTAAGATGATAGAAAAAAAATTAATGTAGTGAGCACGCTTGGGGTTTAGCGAGCAAGGATCAACTTTGGGGTGTGAGCGCGTTTGAAAAATTAAAATCAATATTATTTGTAATATTTGGGTTGTTGCTGAACCTAATGTACTAAAGTTTAACCCGTAATTAAGAAATCCTAACCTATTATTCTACATGTTAGAGGATTGAACTAATATTTCAAAAATACATCAAATATTTGATAAAATTTACAATACAACAACAACAACAATTAATCCTTGTCATCACTATGTAGGGTCAGATACATGGATCAAACCACTTCATAGTGCTCTGTCAGGAACTATGTCTACATTCAAGCCATTAAATTTTATATCTTTTCTAATAATTTCTTCTTTAGTTTTTTCTAGGTCTCCTTCTATTTCTAATTAATAAATTATTCATCAACTAATCTACTCTTTTTATTGGGACTTCTATAGATCTTTTCCTCACATGTTCAAACCACTAATTCTACCATCTTTTTCATAATAGGTGTTACCCCAACTTTCTCTCTAATGTATTATTTCTAATCCTACTATGCCTAGTGTGTCCATTCATCCAACACAACATTCTAATTTCTGCAACATGAAGTTTATTTTGATTCTAGTTTTTTACCACCCAATACTCAGTTTCATTTTAGTAAAATTCATGATATTCAGTAAAAATCTTTTTAAAAAATCAATAAGTTTATTATTACTAACTAAAATTTTGAATATATATATATATATATATATATATGTGAATGAATGAAATATTCGATAAAATTTTGGATATGCAATAAAATTTTGACAATTCTATAATTTTATTATTCTTAATAATTGGATAGTTGCTTAAGACTAACATACGAAACTTTGGGAAAAAATTCTCTAAAGTAACACCCTTTAGTTTAGAGGATAAAGTAAAGGATCTCACCATTGGATCAATAAAATAAGAAGTGAGACACATTCTTACTTTATTGATCTAATAGCGAAATCTCTCATTTTACTCACTAAACTAAGGAGTCGCACTTTAGAGGATCTAAATCTCGAATACTTAATATGTAATCAATAACAATTAACTCATACATCCTAAACTCTAACCCGTTATTCTACATTTTATGCTGTGAAACTTTTTATTTGATGGAAACATTTTTATTTTAATTCCATTCTTATAGTATTTTAATATTTGAAAAATAAGAAAAGAAAATAGCATCTACACCCAATAAACTATATACCACTCAATTGTAAGTAGGTACCTTAAACTTTCAAATCTTCCAATTTAACCCTTAAGCTTTTAGTGACTTGAAATTAGCCACAACCAACGATCAAATCTTTCAATTACATTCTCAAACTTTAACTCACTTACAAAGAATCAATGAAATTTATAAAATTTTTAATTAATTTCTTAAGTTACAATAATTTTTTAATAAATTAATATTACTAAATGACTTAACAATTATCTCTCCCTCTTTCTAAACAAATTTTCCTTGTCTAATGTTTTTTTTAAATATTACTACATTTCTAAAAAAAATTAAAATAAATCATGTTAAATTTAATTTAATTTATTTTGTTATTTCCCGTTAAGTATGAGGAAAAAATATGTATTTATTTTAAATCTATTGTTAATTATGTTTTATATTTTAATATATTAGTATGTTTTTAAATAATATTTAATAAGATAAAAAAATAAAAATCAAGAAAAAAATCAGGTAAAATCTTGATGCTTAGCAGTTATATAAAACCGTTATTGTGTCGTTGTCTGACATTTTGATAGTAAGCTAAATAAATTTTTACATAGGTTACGAGAATTATTGTAATTTAAAAATTCATTTTAGAGTTAATGGTTAGTGGTGACTGTTTGCTAGTTAGTGAAAATTTAAGGGTTAAATTGAAAGATTTAAAAGTTTAAGGCGTCTAGTTGTAACTGAATGAAACTTTAGGGGAGTGCAAATGTTATTTAACCAAAATAAAAATATTATTTGGAATTGAATGATACAATTTGATGAATAATTTTTTTAAAAAAGAACTAAGAACAACATTCGTTTCTTTTTAGATTGCTTTATGTAATTGAACTGTAATGTGAGATGATGTATACAATATTTCCATAAATTAATGGAAAGCATGTGAGTATACTTGAAGAGATAATTTTTTCACTTGAAATAATTTTTACCTTAAAAAATATAGTCAAACATTGAATATAATAATTCAAAAAATGGAGGAGGTGACACATAAAAATGAGACACAACTATTTTAGTAGGAGTATTGATATATATTTTCACAATTCCTCTTTATACTATTTAACAAGTATCTTTACGGTAATTGTTAGTTTGTCCTTGTTTTTAGGATAAATTAAACAAACCATCCTTGAGGTTCGTTAACAGAGTGAGATCGTGAGGGAGAGTGATCTTCTCAAATGTGATCTTCTCAAATATAATTTTTAGTGAGAGTGCGATCGTGAGGGAGAGTGATCTTCTCAAATGTGAAGCTTTTTCCACGTGGCATAGAGAGGTCAAGCTAGATGAGGGGAGGGGAGGTTGTCATGGTCTTTCTTTGTTTGCGTGTCTACTCTCTCTGCTCTAGTAATTCATGGTTGTGGTTTGGAGTGAGAATAGGTCAGACTAGACCACGCACTAAACAGGTTAGGCCTGTATCATAAAATTTTGGCTTTAGCCTCATTTATTACCTGTCAAAGGCCTTTTTTTCGCCTTGGCTTAGCTTGAAGTCTGGTAGGCCAGTCTCTTTAAATAAATATATTGTAAGTCTATTCATTAATAATATTATATTATTATAAATATATTATAATAAATAAATTTATCTTTGAATAAATAAATATGTTATAATAATGTATGCATATATTTATATTTGTATAAATTAGCATAACAACTCAAGTTAGCTTAGTAGTAAAATGGAAGGAAGTGACATCACTTATGTTTAAATCTTACCTCATTAATTTTTTAAAATAATTATATATGGGTTTAAACAAGCCTCCCTACCAAACTAGAGAGGCTTCACAATTGACCTAGGCCAGACGTATTTAACTAAATAGGCTTTTATTTGACCTGGATGTGAGTCGATTTTTAAACAGGCTAGGCCAGACTTTCAGTAGGCTAAGCTGCACGCCCTTGTCAGGCCATCTAGCCTGCTGCCACCCCTAGTTGTGGTCATGGTGGCCCGCAGAGGAGGAAGAAGCTTGTCACGGTTTATGAGGTTTTTTTGTTGGCTTGTGGTCATCACTGCTACTGGACACCGTGGAAGGGTTGACTCCCCCGCGTCGTCATTTTCTGCCCCCCCATCATGATCGTTGTGGTCAACGTTGCTTTCCCTTTTGCCCAGCTCACAACAACCACGCTCCACCATCACACAATCGCTCGGATTCACATCTTAATGAACAATCCAGTCATGACCACCACCATTAGCCACCTCTGCTTCTACTCTAGTCAGATCTTCTATGGCCATGTAACGAAGTGATTTTGTAATGTAATGAATTATGGAATTGATAGGAATAATAGTGGAATTTTCTGCATTTCTTGTAGTTGAATTACAAAAGATAGAGGAGGGTGATGGAAAACTAGAGAGAGAATATCCTAGAGAGAGGGTGGATAAAACCAATAACATATTTTCCATAATTTCTAATTCTCCTATTCTCTATTTATACTAGAATTGGGCCCCCTAATTGGACCCATTTTTACTTTGGGCCTTTATTTACTTGGACCCGTTACAATACCCCATCCTTTAAAAATGGACCTTGTCCTCAAGGTCCAAAAAATAAAAAATATTTCCTCCAGGATCCCATTGCATAATTTGTAACTTGCTACAATTGTCCTCATCCATTGGGCCAAATGTTATAATTTCCCTTTGGTAGTAGCCCACATTGTGTACCTTGTTTTTGTTAAGCCAATGCCAAACATCCCAGTCCAAAAATTTTGCTTCTCCACTAGTGGGCATGATTGGGCCAGAATTTGAATTTGTGCTTGACCCATAGTACCAGACCCACTTTCCTCTTCTTCCCCAAATTCAACCCTAATCTCCTTCTTCCATTTTTTCCCTTTTGTTGTGGGTTGTGCCCCTTTCCTCCCTGCCTGCTGCTCCCTTTCCCTCATAGCCACCCATGCTTCCCTTCCCATCACAACCACAGTGGCGACGGCCGCCACCATCACGTGAGCCATCTCCACCGTGCTCCCACCCACACACGCCTTCACGGCTTCTCTTCATGTCAAGACCCGCGGCACGACGACGGCAGCCCCTCTCCGTCGCGCTTCCTTGCTTGTTACCGCCACCTGCAACTCGCGCCGCCCCCGTTCATACGCGCACACTGCGTTGCCGCTGTCCGCTGCCTCTAGCGTCCTCGCCGCTAGCAACGCACGGCTTCTCTCCCCTTTCTTCTCGGCGACCACACCTAAGGCGCCGTCCACCGCGGGCTCCCTTTCCTTGCGAGTCCCCGCGCCCTCGCCTCCTGCAACTCGCACCGCCCCCCACCGTGCCCACGAGCGTCTCTGTTGGCGGCGTGGCGCGAATCGCCGTTCACATCCGCCACTAACAGAACCTCGGTGACTAGCCCCTGCGCCTCCCCCAGCGATGCCGCTGCCATCGCTGTCCGCGCCGCAAGGGCCCGTGACGTCGTTTGGGTCACTCGCCTCGGCAACAATACAGTGCCCTCCGTGCTTGTTGCCGTCTGTCTCGTCAGCCACAGCGCCGCCCCCAGACCTCCTTGCGCCGTCCCCCGCGCAGCTAGGGGCTCACCTCGAGGCCTCCTCCACTTCGCCATAGAGCCCGCGGGGTCACTGTGTAGTTCCGCTGCTCTCCTGCTCTTCACCGTCGTCGTCCACGGTACAAGAGCCCGTGATGCCGTGTGGTCCTTGCTTGTTGCCGTGCGGTTCGCCATGGAGATGACACCAGGACCGGTTGGCTTCTTGCTGAAGTTCTTGTCAGTGAACTTTGGGTCGTAGATCCACTCGACGCTTGTTCCGTTTCCACCGTCTCCACCGTACGGATCTGGTGGCTCCGGTGGCTCCGGTGGGGAAGTTTGCCGTTCGTCCTCCCCTCCTTCACTAAGATCTGACCTCAGATCTATCTCAGGTTGGTTTTCTTCTTGCTGTTTAGATTCTTGAATTGTTGTGGGTGAATTTTCCTTTGTTTCTGCTACTACCATAATTGATTGTTGCATCTGAATTTGAATTTCTGAATCTGAAATTTCTATGTCCTGATCTGTTGCTGGTGAATTGAGTTGTGCATCTGGAATTTTCTTTGTTTCTGCCTCTACGCTGGTTGATTTCTGCTGCTGATTTTGAATTTTTGAATCTGAATTTTCTACTTCTGATCTGAATTTTTCTAACATTTCTTCCCAATCAATTTCCCACTCTGCAACTTCAGTTTGAGTCATATCTGGCAAAATTGATTGAAAGTCTGGTTGGTAACGGTGCAGGAACACTACCTCGAAGGTCATCCAATCTGTGGACGGATTTCGCCGACGCCATAGCCGAAACCAAGTCAGATCACGGCCAGTCAAGGCTTCTTCAACCTGCAGCAATCGCTGCAATTCAGACGTTCCGTTGGCCTTCCAAAGCTTCCACGCACTAAGGATCCACCAATAGCCATGCTCACCATCAAACACTGGTAGATTGCTTGAGCTCTCCGAACCACCATGGGAAGCAGTAACCGCCGGCATGGTGTTCAATGAAAGCACCATTTGTAACGAAGTGATTTTGTAATGTAATGAATTATGGAATTGATAGGAATAATAGTGGAATTTTCTGCATTTCTTGTAGTTGAATTACAAAAGATAGAGGAGGGTGATGGAAAACTAGAGAGAGAATATCCTAGAGAGAGGGTGGATAAAACCAATAACATATTTTCCATAATTTCTAATTCTCCTATTCTCTATTTATACTAGAATTGGGCCCCCTAATTGGACCCATTTTTACTTTGGGCCTTTATTTACTTGGACCCGTTACAATTTATTGTAACGAAGTCCCACATCGGGAGGGTTACCTTGCAAGAGGAGCCTTATAAGGCCTTGGGCTCTCCCTCCCTAATAGCTAGCTTTTGGGGAGTGGTTCTCCCAAGGCCTTATGCCCGTTACAATAGTGCTCTCGTTGAGAGCCGGCCAAACGGAGAGGGCTACCTACGGAGGGTTCTGACCGGTGTGCTAACCAGCGTGAAGGCTGCTCTGGCGCCGAGTGAAGTGCCGTAGAGTGGAGCCGCCGGGACGTCGACTCTTGAAGGGGGGAGTATTGTAACGAAGTCCCACATCGGGGGGGTTACCTTGCAAGAGGGGCCTTATAAGGCCTTGGGCTCTCCCTCCCTAATAGCTAGCTTTTGGGGAGTGGTTCTCCCAAGGCCTTATGCCCGTTACAGGCCACCAAGAAGCCTTCTCTATTCTTGGCTTTCGAAGTTAAATTACATGTGTGTTAGTGAATGGCAAAGGACATCAGCAGCCTCTCAAGAGAGCTAGTAGCGTGTGTATTTTTTTTCCCTTCTAGTTTTGTGTTTTTTTTTATAAATTCTTTTGATTTGTTGGAGACGATGATGATTTACTGAGGGTGAGAGAGGAGAGAGCATGAGAAGGTGAGGGAGATAATGTGTCTGTTTGTGTTGTGTTGTCATCGATACTACAGAGTTTCTATTGATGTTGTTGTTAGTGGTGAATCTGGTGAATGTGTTTATGGTGAATGCGTTCACGTTGTTCAGGTGATTGTGTTCATGTGGTAGAGATGAAAATGGTGCCTATGTTTAGATTTGATGATGGTTTGTGCTGAGCTTGGTTCTTAGTTGTTGGTGGTGGTGGTAAAGGAAGGGGCAATGGGTTTTGGTGGTGGTGATAGGGACAACGGGTTTGCTTCTTGTTGGTGGTGGGGGAGTAGAATTTGTCGTTGTGGTGGTGATGATGGTAGTGTGGTGGAGGGAGGGGGGAGTGGGGATGGGGAAGAGAGAGAGAGAGGTGTAGATTTGGAGAATTTGAAATTTTTATTTTAAAAAAAGGTTAAGTCCAGTCAAAAAGTGGGTTATGGGTGTGAGGCAAGTGACATGAAACATGCCACTTAACACATAAAATTTTTAATTGTGATGCCAGTAGTTAATAGACTAAATTGATGGAGTAAATTATTATATACTAAATTTTTTTTATTAAGGAGTAAATTTTTTTTAAAAAAAAATTATATATTGAGGAACATAACCTTATTTAAATCTAAATTTAGTTACCATAATCGAGGCTGATGAGCAAAATGTTATCATAGTGAAACATCCGGTGTAAACTTCTGATATTAGATAAACAATAATAACGGAGATACTTGATAGTGCATCTTGCAGATTTGTAATTATTATAGCAGCTATCTGTGGACTGTTGTCATCTGAAAGTGTGAGGTAATCCACCAAGCTAGAAGTCACCGAGTTTTCCACAAAATTGTAGCTTACCGCCAAACCTGAAAATAATAATAATAACTAGGCAAATGGGTCAAGAGAGAAATTTATAACTAATTTATATATTTCATAAACTCAAAAATTTAAATAAATTTATAAAATTTTAGTAAACTTAAAAGTTTATTGATTTTATTAAGTGTTTTGATAAACTCATACAAATTTATCAATAAAAATGTTAACGTGTAATAGAATTATAAACTTATAAAAATTTAAGAATTAACCCAAATAATTTAATAATCATCTTTCTTCCCATGAATAAAATGAGAGAATAGCGTTGTTCAAACATTACCCCAAGTGAAAAATAACTGTAGAAGTTTCTTCTCGGAAGGCAATGCTTTTGATTCTGCTCTACTTTCTCGCAGCGACATGATGAGAGAAGTTTGGTGGAAAAAGGAAACGAAACAAATATGATTATGGTTTAAGCTAACACACTAGAGACGAATGAAGCAGCCTTTTATAGAGCTATTTTAGGCATTTCGCAGTAGCTTCTCGCATTGCGTTCTTACTTATTACTAAAGAGTATGTTTGGTGGAATTTTACAAATATATTTCTCAAAATATAATAAATTTCTGTAATAGATATATGATACACAATGTACAATTATATGGATGACGTTACTGAAATCGCCACCAGACATGACAATTTTAGTATTATTTTTTAAGGAAAAAAAAGTAAAAAGAATTTCAATTTTTTGCCTTGTGCATTTGTAAATTATATTTTCGATCCATATTTTAAAAAAGAATTACACTTAAAAACACATATATGTTAATGCCCCCTAAAAAGTTGATTGAGTATCCTCCGTGACAACCTATATTTCTAAGGGTGTCAAACGGGCTGACCAGACCCGTTAAGGCCCGGCCCATTTGGGCCTATTTTTAGAATCTGACTCGTTTATGATCGGTTCGCGAGCCTAAATGGGGCCCGTTTATTTTTTTAAAAAAATTAAAAATTTTGTCTATTTTTTAAGATTTAAATACAAAGTTGTGAATAAGTATACATGATCATTTTTAACTATTTTTTATCTTCTATCTATTAATTAATCAAAAAGAAATAGTTTATGTAAAATTTGAATATCCATTTCCGATGGTAATAAATAGAGAAAAATTAAGGTTTTGTGATTTTTTTCGTCTTTATCTCTTTATTGTGGTTACAAAATCTTTAATTTTGGATAGGTATACAAATAGTAGCATTTTTCAATTAAGAAGTTATTTGCAAAACTTTGATTTAAAAAAAAAGATAACAAGAGAATGTATTTAATTAACACCTAAAGTCTAAACCCGCGCGATGATCAACAAGTTTTAAAATATCTAAAAAATGCTTTAATTATAACTAAAACAACTTAATAATTTAGTTTGCAATTTGAGCTTTAAGATGAAGATCTAAAACTTTAATTTGTGCTTCAATTTGAATGTGAAGTATCAATTATCATGTAATTTTATTAACTTAATTTTTAAAAATAACAATTTGGTTTTTGGTTTAAAAAAAATTTCACGCCCATGAGCCCGCTAGGCGAGTCTGTTTAGCCCGCATTCTTAAATGGGCTAAGCCTTTTTTTAAAAAAATTTCACGAACTTATTTTTTTACATGCAAAACCTGTCTATTTAACCAAGCAAATGGGTCGGGCTCGCGGCCAGGCTCAGCCGTATATATATCTATCATGTGCTGTACATTATAACGATGGACGTACATTATAATAATGTCGGTAGCTCTGGTAGTTGGGAGCCGCCTCTTGTATTTATTATGTACACTGCTAACTTTAAGATCTAAAACTTATATTTAAACAAACGGTGGTGGGACGAACTTTGTTAAACAAATCTTTAGTTGTAGTTTAAAAAGAAAATTTAATTTAAGATGATGGTCAAAATTGTCTTTTCATCATTACTCAATATGTAAAAATAATAATAAACTATTTATTATCGGTTGAAATAAGGTGAACATTCAAAGTGCCTCTTTTTAAGTAGCACATTGAAAATGTTACGTTAAAAATAGAAAATTTAATTGAATAGCAAGAACGAAGAAGGACCACCAAAAATATAATTGCGAGAATTAACATAGATATGTGTTTCAACGACGATTGAAAACATATTGTATCTAATCGCAATTATGTCTAGATACATTAATTTTTGAATGTATCAAAAAAGTGAAAGTGACAGATAAAATGAACTCAGCATATAAAAATTTTACTTATAGTTTCACATGGCTTCAACCCAAATTATATTAATTATATTCCAATATACGTTTTTCATTTTTTTTTCACACGACATGATCACTAACCCAAACGACTTTTGAGGTCTTCTTATAAAAAGTTATTTTTGTACCTGATTAACTCGCTTTTTCCGGGAAAAGGAAGAAAAAAAATTGCAACTATAGCGTGCTTCATCCTATCGTAACAATAATGGACGTTTAGTTTAATTTGTGAGAATAGTAGTCCTCTTTCTTAAGCTATAAAAAATTTGATTAACGCCTATAAACCAAGTACTGTAGACTAGCAGGATATTAAAATGGAAAATGAATAATGCTAGTTAAACACACACACACACACGCCTATAAACTAAGTCGTCTTCCTTTAGCTATAAAGTCTGAATCAATACATGTGAACAACCTTAATTAAAACGTAAATGAATAGTGGGCGGTGAGTTGTTAAGAGAAACAAACAGAAAAATTATATATATACACACATGATAAGTGTCGAATTTGCACAAAATTCAACCAGTAAAATGACAGTTATCTGCTTATGTTGTAAAGAATTATCTAACTAAATTCCCCACTTTTGTAGGATTTATAATATATTTCTAAAGATGGAGGCAAGCATATTAATTAAAGAATAATCCCAGAAGAATGGAGCAAAGGACAAAACAGGCAAAAGAAGGAAAAAGACGAAATCAGAAGCGAGGCGGCCCAGCGGTAACCACACTCCGCTCAGCGCAGAAACGACAAGCTCCGCTAAGCGAGGTACCCAGACCGCTCAGCCATAATACCCACCGGAGCCATTTGCAGCCGCCAACAGGCTGGCGCCGCCCTGCAACTTCTGACGCCGCCCTGTAAAGACGGCGCCACCACCAACTAGCAGCCGCCACATTTATTATGACAGCCTGTAGCCGCCGGAAAAGACCAAACCGCTCAGCGGAAGGACCCTTATCGCTTAGCGGTATGCCCTAACCGCTCAGCGGTGACCTCGGATTTTGCCTATAAATAGGAGGCCGAGGCATTCATTCAAATAATCCCTTCATCCATCAAAATTTCACTCTTTTACATTTTCTTTTGTACTTCAAAGCATAGTTTAGTTTAGCAACAAAGAGGATGCCAGTAAAGGAGCCAGGAGTGATCGAGGAAGCATGGCGGACGTCGGCATGACAGCTTGAGAACGTGTCATGGTAAGCGTCCATCACCTTGCCTCTCAGATTAACTCTTGTAAGATGGATTTCTAATCCTCTTTTTGTTGGGATTTTGATGATTATTGTAGCATGATTGTATCCATGTAACTTTGGCTTTATAATCTATCAGTTTCTATGATTAGCTTGAATGATTTTACACTCAATGCTTGTTTTAGCTTAGCTACCTAAAGCATGATTTGAAACTGCATGATTGCGTGGGAAAGTGGCATCATAAGTTGGAACTAAATCAATTCATTTAATTCTTAGTTGCCATAATTGGAGTGAAGGATTAGCCGTTTTAACATCTGGAATAACGCTGGTGTACTTTGTTAAGTTTTTGCGCGAAAGTGACAGCATAACAAAGGAAACCTGATAATCTTTTCATGCGCAAAAGCGGTGAACAAGTTAAGAACTGGTGGCGGGCAATCAATGAAATGATAATTCTATTGTACTAAGTAAATGGATGCATGACACTATAATATGATTTAATTCCCAACAAACTTCTGGATCTACCTCTGATTTGTTGCATATTTACTTTTCATGTCATTTATTTATTTACTTATTTAAATAACAAGCAAATTACCAATCCTTCACCTCATTGTTTAATTAACAAACTCAAGAATGGTATTTTTGCAACTCCCTGTGGATACGACTATACCCAACTATACTGCAATTGGATCCCTTGAGGATCTGAAAGCTGTAAAGAAGGATATATTATTTAAACGACGAGAGTGTAAAAAGCTTTCAACAAAATTGGCGCCGTTGCTTGGGAGTTGCGTCATAAATACATAGCTTGAGTTTTGTTTAATTAAGCAATTGTGAATATTGTAAAAGTTTCTTAGTTTTTTTTTATTATTTTGTTTCTAATGTTTTTGGCTAGCATGTTCTGTTCTTAAGTTTATACAAAGTACAACTCCGACCTATACCAAAGACATAATCCGGAGGACTAACAGCACAGCTAGACAACAGGCGTCAAGCTAACGACGTAAAACAAGCGCTTCCTGGGAGGCAACCCAGTGTTTGTAAGTTTACTATTCTTAGTAGTTTATTAGTTTTAAGGTGTTAGAATAAAATTTCTTATGAAAATGGTGAAAAGAATGCTAAGATTTGAAAAAGAATGAAAGAAACCAAATTAGATTCAGGAACATATCGCTCAGCGAAAGCAATTGATCGCTCAGTGGCCTGAAACCGAATTAAGCATTCTGTTTTCCAAAAGAATTATAAATTAAAGGTTTACTTAAATCATATGATTGGGTTTAAAATTCTAAAGTGCTAATCTTTTTCAAGAAACGCTAACTTGAAGCACTTAAATTTTCAACCTAATGACTGATTTCAAACCTCCACCCAACTGTCTGAAAAGGGGTGCAACATGATTTAATCTAAAAATAAGATTTCTAGCTGGTTTAGAAATGAAAAATTTTGAAGAAAGGAAATCTTCTTAAGCACTTTATGATCAAAACCGGGGAAATTGAAAAGAATATATTGCATCAATGAATCCATATATCATTGTGGGAAATTTTGGCCACAATAAGTGGGAAATTCTGACTGTAGTTGCAGGAAATTCTGTCTGCAAAGGATTCAAAATGAAAAACATTATCTTTTAAATTTGATCATATGATTTCTCTAATGTTTGCTATGTTAGTCCTTTGGAAAGGAGTTTTTGATTGTTTTGCAGGCCACAAAGCAACAAGAAAAAGCCTTCCAAAGAATTAAATAAAGAGAATCAACTCTGGTCAGACATAGAGGAAGAAGAACATGAGTCTTCAAGAGAAAGATGAACCTCTGTCTCCTCAATCTCAACAGAAGTAGCCAAACTGCAAGGAGGCTACACGAAAGGAATTCACCATCTGATCCACAACCAGAGAGCTTTCTAAACACATTAACTAATTAATTTTCTAGTTAATATCTGCATAGACTTGTTTATCTAAAAACAATCCTGAGTACTAGTTACTTTACTTGAGATTGATGCATGAACAAATACAACATCTGAATTGAATTGTTTCAATATCCATAATAGACCTTTGTGAGTACATGCATAGATACCATGAACATGTCAATATGCATTTATCTACTTGTTTGTATAAACATAACCTTGAAAGTGAGAAAAGAGAGAATCACCATTGTTTTTGCACACTTGAATTTGTTTGAGTCTCTGATTTTAATAATCGTATGGAAAGAATAGAAAATGATCAAGGCATTCTGTTCATTAGAATTAAACCCACTTGGCCAAATAAAGCTTACCCTGATTAGGAATACCCTTTGATACCCCATTTGAGCCTAACATGAGAAATTTCTCGGTTGTTACAAAATTCCTGAGCCTTAAAAGAAAAACAATGGCATCCCTTAATTTCTAAATTAAGAGAGCATTCAATTGGATTATGTGCAAAAATCCAAGTCAGGGGGAGATAAGGATGGGCAAAAGTGGAAGAAAACAAGAGTTTCAATCAACGACGAATAGAAGCAAGAAATAGGAAAAAGAAAAAGAATTGAGAAAAAGAACAAGAAGAAAAAGGGTAAGAAAACATTGTTATGGAAAAGAACAGGTGACAACAGGAGATGGTTTTCATTGCTCTCTTAAAATAGAAACTTTGCATATCTAGAAAAACCAGTTTTCCTTGTAGCCTGGCTACATTACAACCCTTAAAAAGCCCTTTAGTGATCCTTGACTGACCATACAATTTGATTTTCTTGTGAGACAGTTAACAAATTTAACTTGTTGTAATTCAATGGTGCCATTGAGAGAAACACTCACCTTGAACTGGTTCACTGGCCATTATGCGAATAGATACAATTTCTTTGATGGAAAAGACATTGGATAGTGTGATCTGTTTATGACATTCAATATGATTATGTATTAGATTATTATCATTCTATGGTATCTCACAAGTCTCAAGCTTGAACTGTTTGAATCAATTCAATGAAATGCAAAAACTGATTATCCATGAGCATCAATCTTTTGTAAAATAATTCTATTACCTCTTGTTTGAGGACAAACAAGGTCTTAAGTCAGGGGGAGTGATAAGTGTCATAATTTCGCAAATTCAATTAGTAAAATGACACCTATCTGCTTATGTTTTAAAGAATTATCTGACTAAATTCCCCATTTTTGTAGGATTTCTAATATATTCTTAAAGATGAATGCAAGCATATTAATTGAAGACAACCCCACAAAAGAATGAAGCAAAAGATACAAAAAGACAAAATCAGAAGCAAAGTCGCTCAACGGTAACAACAGGCCAATCAGCGCGGAACAAGACAAGAACTGTTGAGCGAGGTAACCAGGCCGCTCAGTGCACAAGGTTTTATCGCTCAGCGATAAACACCAACCCGCTGAGGGATCACGTCCACCGAGCCACTTGCAGTCGCCAACAGGCTAGCGCCGCCCTGCAAAAATGGTGTCGTCCTACAAAGTCAGCGCCGCCTTGCAAAACCGCCGCCGCTAGTTGTAGCCGCCATGACAGCCTGTAGACGCTTCTGCTCTGATAGCTGCTCAGTAGAAGGACCTTGGCCGCTCAGTGGTCGCACTCAAATCGCTCAGCGAATGGACCAAACCGCTGAGCGAATTCTGAGAATTTTGCCTATAAATAGAGGACCTGAGGCATTCATTCAATCCAACCCTTCTCCCATTTAGAATCCTTTTCTTTTCAATCTCTTTTGTACTTCAAATCTTAGTTTAGTTTAGCAACAAAGAGGAGGCCAGTGAAGGAGCCAGGAGTGATCGAGGAAGCATGGCGGTCATTGTCATGATAGCATGAGAACGTGTCATGGTAAGCGTCCATCACCTTGCCTCCGAGATTATCTCTTGTAAGATGGATTTCTAATCCTCTTGTTGTTGGGATTTTGATGATTATTATAGCATGATTGTATCCATGTAACTTTTGCATTATGAATTTATCAGTTTTTATGATTCGCTTGAATGATTTTACGGTTAATGCTTGTTTTAGATTAGCTGCCTAAAGCATGATTCTAAACTATATTGTTGCGCATGAAAGCGGCACATAAAGTTGGAACTAGATCAATTCGTCTAATTCTTAGTTAACGTAACTGGAATGAAGGATTAGTCATTTTTAACATCTGGAATAAAGCTGGTTTACTTTGTTAAAGTTTGTGCGCGAAAGTGACAGCATAATAAAGGAAACCTGATGATCTTTTCATGCGCGAAAGCGGTGAACAAGGTAAGAACAGGTGGCAGGCAATCAATGAAATGATAATTCTGTTGCACTAAGTAAATGGATACATGAAACTATAATAGGATTCAATTCCCAACAAGCTTACGGATCTGCCTCTGATTTGTTGCATATTAATCTTTCATGTCATTTATTTATTTACTTATTTAAATAACAAGCAAATTACCAATCCTTCACCTCATTGTTTAGTTAACAAACTCAAGAACAATATTTGTGTAACTCTCTGTGGATACGACTATACCCGACTATACTGCAATTGGATCCCTTGAGGGTCTGAAAGCTGTAAAGAAGGATATATATTATTAAACTAAAAAGCTTTCAATGGTACCCTCTTAAAAAATTATTCACATATACAATATTATTTTTTATTAATATAGAGAATTTATATATGTAATACAAATTTTTTGCATCCATGTAACCCCAACCCGAAAACCCTAACCCTTAACCCCCACCCTATACTATCACTAAATATCATAAACCTTACCATAGACCCTATACTGTATGCCCTAAACTTTATACCTGATGAAAGCTAAATGTACGTATTTGTTCAAAGCTTTTGTCAGAAGCTTAATTTGAACTTTCAGTCGTCTCAAAATAGTATATCCTTCTTTACGGCTTTCAGATCCACAAGGGATCCAATCGCAGTGTAGTCGGGTATATTCGAATCCACAAGGAGTTGCAAAAATACCTTTCTTGAGTTTAGTTAATTAAACAATAAAGTGAAGGATTGGTAAATTTGTTTGATAATTTAAATATGTAATAAATAAACGACATAAAAGTAAATAGGCAACAAATCAGAGGTAGATCTGGAAGCTTGTTGGGAATTGACTCATATCATAGTTTCATGCATTCAGTTACTTATTACATAGGACTATCATTTCATTGATTGCCAGCCACCAGTTCTTAACTTGTTCATTGCGTTCGCACATGAAAAGATCACAGATTTCCTCTGTTAAACTGTCACTTTCGCACACAAGCTTAACAAAGTACGCCAGCGTTATTCCAGATGTTAAAACGGCTAACCTTTATTCCAGTTACGGCAACAAGATTAGATGAAATGATTTAGTTCCAACTCTAATGATTGTAACTTCCGTTCACAATGTTCAAGTCTAGAATCTAGCTTAGCATAGCAATATTGATCTTAACTTGGTTATGACTTAATTAACATAACTTTCGTTCATACAAGTAAGTCCCAAATCAAGAAGCAAAACACTAAACTAAAGCTAGCATTAAGTGTAAACTCATTCAAGCGAATCATAAGAAAATGAATAATTCATATGCAAAAGTACATGGATACAATCATACTACAATACTTATCAAAATCCCAACAACAAGAGGATTAGAAATCCATCTTACAATAGAATCTCAGAGGCAAGGTTTAGACGCTTACCATGACACGTTATCATGCTATCACGACAGCGATTCGCCAAGCTTCTTCGATCTCCTGGCTCGTTCACCGGCCTCCTCTTTGTTGTTAAACTAACCTAAGCTTTAACGTGTAAAAGAAATGGAAGAAAAATGGATTCTTGAAGGGGGGAGGGATGATTTGCAAGAGTGCCTCGACCCTCCTATTTATAGGCGAAATTTGGGGGTCATCGCTCAGCGGTTTGGGTACCACCACTGAGCGGTTTAGGCTTCTTCGCTGAGTGATAAGTGCCTAATTTACGCAATTTTGACCTATTAAAATGGCACTTATTTGCATGAATTTTAAAGAATTATCTAACTTAAATTCCCATATTTTGTAGGTTTGTAATATATTTTGAAGAATGGATACAAGCATGATTAATTGAAGAATAATCCCAAAAGAATGGAAGAAAAGGGCAAAATAGGAAAAAGAGCTTAAAAGAAGAAATCAGACGTAAGGACCGCTCAGTGGTAGAATAACACCGCTCAGCGCACTAAAGACAAGCACCGCTCAATGATAATACCCTAGCCGCTCAGCGGTTATACCGCCGGAGCAACTTACAGCTGCCGCATTAAATGCACCAGCTGGAACCAGCCTAGAAGCGGCGCCACCCTGAAAAAGCTACTGGCGCATTTATTAAGCCGCGTGAAATGATTACATCGCTCAGCGATAAAGCCCTAACCGCTCAGCGGTGGTATCTGTACCGCTGAGCGAAGGCACCCAAACTTTGCCTATAAATAGGAGGGTCGAGGCACTCATTTGAACCATCCTCCCTTCCCCCCCCCCCCAAAACTTCATTCTTTACATTTCTCTTGTACATAGAAGCTTGGGTCAGTTTAGCAACAAAGAGGAGGCCGGGAGATCGAAGAAGCTTGGCGAACTGCTGTCATGATAGCGTGGTAACGTGTCATGGTAAGCGTCTAAACCTTGCCTCTGAGATTCTCTTGTAAGATGGATTTGTAATCCTCTTGTTGTTGGGATTGTGATCATTATTGTAGTATGATTGTATCCATGTAACTATTGCATATGAATCTATCAGTTTCCTTTTGATTAGCTTGAATGATTTTATGCTTAATGCTAGCTTTTGTTTAGTGTTTTGCTTCTTGATTTGGGACTTAGTTGTATGAACGGAAGTTATCCTAATTAAGTCATAATCAAGTTAAGATCAATATCACTATGCTTAACTAGATTCTAGACTTAAACGTTGTGAACGAAAGTTACAATCATTAGAGTCGGATCTAAATCATTTCATCTAATCTTGTTGCCATAACTGGAATAAAGATTAGCCGTTTTAACATCCGGAATAACGCTGGCGTACTTTGTTAAGTTTGCGTGCGAAAGTAACAGTTTAACAAAGGAAACCTGTGATCTTTTCATGTGCGAAAGAAATGAGAAGTTAAGAACTGGTGGCGGGTAATCAATGAAATGATGATTCTATGTAATAAGTAACTGGATGCATGAAACTATGATATGATTAAATTCCCAACAAGCTTCCGGATCTACCTCTGATTTGTTGCCTATTCACTTTTATGTTGTTTATTTACTTATTTAGTTTATCAAAACAATTTATCAAATCCTTCACTTTATTGTTTAATTAACTAAACTCAAGAATGGTATTTTTGCAACTCTCTGTGGATTCGACTATACCCGACTATACTGCAATTGGATTCCTTGTGAATCTGAAAGCTGTAAAGTAGGATATATATATTTAATTTGAACGACAAAAGCGCAAATAAGCTTTCAATGAACTTGGCACAGTTGTGGGAAACCAGACTATGTCAAGATTGGAGAAAGTGTAACAATTGGCTTTCATCACTGAGCGGCGAGGTCCCATCGCTGAGCGGCGTAATCATTTCACGTGGAGTAATAAATGCTTTGGTAGCTTTTTGCAGGGCGGCGCCGCCTCTAGGCTGGCTCCAGCTGGCGCAATAAATGCGTTGGCTGCAAGTGGCTCCGGTGACAGGATTGCTGAGCAGCTAGGGTGCAATCGTTGAGCGGTCTTTGTCATTGTGCACTGAGCGATTCCTGTTTACTGTTGAGCGGCCCTTCGCTGATTTCATCTTTTAGTTTCTTTTTTCGCTTTTGCCCTTTTGCTCCATTCCTTATGGGATTCTTCTTAATTAATTGTGCTTGCATCCATCTTTCAAAATATATTACAAACCTACAAAAAATGGGGATTTATGTTAGATAATTCTTTAAAACATAAGCGAATAATTGTCATTTTAATAGGTCAAAATTGCGTAAATTAGGCACTTATCAATACCCTTAACCTAGCCTTAACCCAAACGATATACCATAACCCTAATCCCCCAGAAACTCTAACTGTAATCCTAATTCACCTAAAAACCCTAACCCTAATCCATCCATATCCCGCCACAAAGCCTGGTGAATCCATGCGTGCCCCACCAAAACCCTAATCCTAACCCCACCCCTAATCTACCCAAAACCCTAATCCTAATCCACTCATAACCCTTATATTATTTTGATTAATTAACTAATTGTCCTAAAGAAAAAGAGTGAAAATGAAAGATAAATTTAGAGAAATTGCATATTAGTCAATCTGTTAATCTTAAGAGTCTAAATCCTTTACTCAATATTCCTTACACCTCCTCACTCTGTTCCCTTTTCTTTTTATATTATTTCCCATCAATATAAGAAAGC
Organism: Nissolia schottii; assembly: GCA_003254905.1. Classification (NCBI taxonomy): domain Eukaryota; kingdom Viridiplantae; phylum Streptophyta; class Magnoliopsida; order Fabales; family Fabaceae; genus Nissolia; species Nissolia schottii. The sequence continues at coordinate 87,894 of QANU01102613.1, read as the reverse complement.
AATAACCAAAGCTTAATTATAAAGAATATGAGTTTGATGTCAATATTAAGATATAGTATAATTTTGTGCTTACATAATTAGCATTGATACTGCTAGCAAAGTTGCGAAGGACAAGTTTAATAACTAGATATAAATTTTGTAAAAGGAAAAGTTTTTGTTTTTGGACAAGAAAACATGAGCAAGAAGTTTTGTCAAGGAACATTGGAAGATGCTCATCATTGTTGATTATCTTAGAAACAACAGTCGCCTTGCAACTCTTGAAAGAGTCATAGTATGTTGTTTCAAAAGTTTAAATAATACTTAACTATGTACAATTATAATGCCTTATATGAAGATAATTTCAATTTTTCTCTAAGCCTTTCATTTTACATCTGCCTAAAACTGGTATGTAAAAAGATATAACACATCATAATCTCATTTAGTCTCGTAAAGACATAGTAATTAATAGGAAAATATAGCTTTCATTTTACTAAATTTTAAAAACAAATAGAATTTCAAAGTAATATAGAAATAAGGAATTTCTAAAGAAAATTTATAAAAAAATATATCAACAATAGAAAATATCAAGATTCATGTCATCAATCAATTCTTATTCACTACTCTATAATATTATAGTACAATTATACACCAAATTAATAGACTTAATTACATTATTTAAGTAACATGTAACTTTTTTTTATTCGTGGGATGCGCGAGTCTGTGCCTAATTTTATTTTTAAAAATAAACAAATTTATTTGGAAGAGATAAATATTCCACGTGATATCCAAAATACCGCCAAGGAAAAATTGACACGTTGCACCAAAGTGATTTATTCTTTGGGACTTTGAACTGCAAGCTCTATTTCATCGTTTCTTTCCTGGCCAGAATCCCCATGGGAAACCCTTGGCTCCTTCGCATTCGCATCCTCTGTGTCTGCTTGATGAGCCACCACTATTTCTTCATCCTTGGGGAATTCATTGTTGTATGCATATCTGAAGTAGAACAATGCAAAAGCGAAAAGGAACCCGAAGTTAAGCACAGCTAACATCGCATAGTACGTTTCCAAGTACCTTCCCAAATAGCTGTTATTTGGTTCTGTTTCCTCCTTGAAGCAACCTTTGAAAAGTAAGACACATGGTATGCTAAAGAGTTTTCCTACACCGATCACCAACGGAGTAAACGGCTCCTCGAAAGTCCTCATGGATTGCGATGCGTAGCCAGTATACAATTCCTTCATCCCATCTTCAACAAGCCCTTCTGCCATTCCTACCAACGCGAATTGCGGAACCAACGCCTTTGTTCTCATTGAAACGTGGCCACCATTTTTGATCAAACGCAATCTTCGAACCTCCACATGCCATGCTAGGACACAACAACCTAGAGAACAAACTAGGCCCATACCAATCCTTATAACCGCTACATTTGTTCTTTTGATCTTGCTCATTCTACCTTCTCCCGTTCTTTCAAAAGCATTGCGAATAAGCCTGATGAAGAATTGTGGCATATAACTCATGACAGACTTGAGTACGAAGAGAATAGGGATATCGCTACAAGAGAACACAGGTTTCAGGCTGTTTGCTTGAACAACAAAGAAAGTGTTCTCAGACGCCACAGCCAAAGTGTAACCAAGTAAGGTGAAACACCAACAGAGCAATAGAGCGAGGCTCTTCACTTCCCTCACTTCCTTAACCGTGCAACAATAAGGCTCCCCTTTCTTTTGAGCATCTTGTCTCGAGGTCTGTTTCTGTCCCTTGTTAACTATAGCCGCTCTGTCCAACCACCTGAACAGACACGGAACCCGAGGCAGCAACCTTAGCACTTGAGCATCCTTAGCCTTATAGAAATGGCTGCGCTTATAATTCTTCCAATAATACCCGTCTTCTGAGGTCGGATATGCGAATTTCCGTTTCCTATAAGCTGCTTTGCAGATTCTATGGATCCTGCCTAGGTTGCTTTCAGCAGGCAAACTTTCATGGTTATACCAACCATAGCCAAAGTAGAAGAGAAGATAACTCGCTCCCATTAGAAGTGGCCCCAATTTGGTCGGCAATTTATGACTAACATACATACAGGTAACGACTGATATGGCATAACCAAGGCAAGATACAAAGAAATTCCAAAAGATAATGCGACAACTAAAGCCTGGTTTTCCTTCCTTTCCGGCTCTGACTTCCCCCTTCAAATGATAATCGAAAAAGTCTCGTGACATTCTTTGTCCACTACTGCCCAGTGTAATGAAGGATATTGCTACAAAAATCATATCATAATCTGAAGTTGATATACTAGATATCCATAATAGCATTAAACCCTGCAATAAACGTAGAGAATAGTAATGAATACAGAGGAAAGTTATGTTACTATCTATTATGAACAATAGGGTAGAATCTATCTTTTTGTGATGTGGCCATATGAGTACAGGTAGGTTTATTAAAAAAAAAAAAAAAACCCTTACATTACTTTCAGTAGGATTCAAATTAGAGACCTTTATCATACCAAAGTAACACCTTAACTACTAAGCTAGTATTACTTTTTGTAACATTTTATGCAATCATATTTATTAATATAATTTTATTATTTAATCTTTCTTTTTAAAGAAACCCTAATCTAAAAGAGTTCCTAGGACTCTCCCACACTCACACTCTCATCTCATCTGAATAATGTGAGTGAACTTTGCTGGCATTTTCCTTTTTATTTTTGTTGGTAAAATGTCATATATCAGTGATAGATCTGCCTGTGTATTTGTTTTATTATAAAAAAATAAATAATAAAAAATTAAAATAAAATAAAATATGCAATTTTTAATTTTTCAAAAATAATCATAACAAAGTATTGTTTTTGTTAATAACTTAATTTCTTAATATAATAATATTCTAAAGTAAAAAACTAATATATATATATATAAAGGTATTTCTTGAGAGAATGAAGAGTGTTTAACTGAATATATAACATTTACTATATAACAAATAAGAGTGTATTAATTCAATATGAATCAAAAAGATATTTTCAATAAAGAATTGCAACTCTAGAGCTGCAAGTTGCTGGGGTATGCCCATGAAGAAACAGATTAAAAGACAAGTCTAAGCAATGTAAATATCATTTCTATGAGAGGAAAATCAAATTTTCATCCATTGATTTTATCATTAAGAAACAAAAATCCATATCCCAAAAAAGTTTGCTCAACTTTGTTATGTATATCACCAATTCTCTTACTTAATATGTGATAGCAAGATCATAAACAAAATATATGACATTTGGCTAACAAAAAACAAAAAGGAAAATATCAGCAAAGCTCTCTCACATTATTCAGATTAGATGAGAGTGTGAGTGTGGGAGAGTTCTAAGGACTCTTTAGATTAAGGTTTCTCTAAAAGGAAAAACTAAATAATAAAATTATATTGCATAAAATGTTACACAAAGTGATGTTAATTTAGTGGTTAAGGTGTTACTTTGGTATGGTGAAAGTCTTTAGTTTGAGTCCTACTTAATGTAAGTTTTTTTTAATAGACCTATATGAACATTTGTGAGTAAACAGGCCGGCCTGACAAGCCTAACAGGCTTTCGTAATAGCTTGGACTTAGCCTGTTTATTGAAACAGGCTTTGAAAATGGCATGGGCCTTGCCTTTTTTGGCAAACAGGTCAGGCCGTAGGCCCTGACAGGCTGCCTGACCTATTCTCACCCCTAAGTACAGGTATGCTATTCTCACCCCTAAAAAAAAAACTAATGCTTATGAAAATGACCATAAGCGTAGTAAATGAATATGCTACTGCATGTGTTTTAGTTTTGTTTGTATGTTTTTTATTTGCTCTGTCGTTGTGCAAACCCTTGTATGTTATGATGGAATATTGGGTTGCTTCTTATGCTGGAATATGGTTTGTTTAGATTTATATTTTTATTTATCTATCATATGACTTCACATTCACAACAAGCTTTTAGTTATTTTGTGATTTTTTTTATAATATGAAATTTATTATATATATTTGGCATATACTTTTGTACTCTTAGCTTTTAAAATAGTATCCGTACTCGGTCCCAGTACCTGTGCAACATCGCTTTGTTATTAGGTTTTGCTAACATAAAGATAGTTGAGGAGGAGTTTAAAATGGAAAAATTTATATGTTTTTAATGTTTGAAAACATTAAAAAAAATTACTTTCAATAAAACTAGTGGGAGGGAGCCCGTGCCATGCACTGGTGAAGATGTACTGGATAAATTATTAAGATGATAGAAAAAAAAAATTAATGCAGTGAGCATGTTTGGGGTTTAGTGAGCAAGGATCAACTCTAGAGTGTGAGCATGTTTGAAAAATTAAATTCAATATTATTTGTAATAATTGGGTTGTTGTTAAACCTAAGGTACTAAAGTTTAACCCGTAATTAAGAAATCCTAACCTATTATTCTACATGTTAGAGCATTGAACTAATATTTCAAACATACATTTGAATCAAATATTCGATAAAATTTACAATACAACAACAACAAGTAATCCTTATTTCACTATGGAGGGTCAGATACATAGATCAAATAACTTCATAGTGCTCTATCGTGAACTATGTCTACATTCAAGTCATTAAATTTTAGATCTCTTCTAATAATTTCTTTTTTAGTTTTTTCTAAGTCTCCCTCTATTTCTAATTAATAAGTTACTCGTCATCTGCTCTAATCTTTTTATTGGGGCTTTTATAGGTCTTTTCCTCACATGTTCAAACCACTATTTCTACCATCTTTTTTATAATAGGTGCTACCCCAACTTTCTCTCTAATGTATTATTTCTAGTCCTACTATGTCTAGTGTGTCCATTCATCTAACACAACATCCTCATTTCTGCAACATGAAATTTATTTTGATGCTAGTTTTTTACCACTCAACACTCAGTTCCATTTTAGTAAAATTCATGATATTCAGTAAAGATCTTTTTAAAAAATCAATAAGTTTATTATTCGTAATAATTGGGTCGTTATTAAAGTCTACCGTGCTAAAACTAAACTCATAATCATTAACAGTTAACTCGTACACCTTAAATTCTAACCATTATTCTACTTGTTACAGGTTTGAACTAAATTTTTGAATATATATATATATATATATATATATATATATATATATATTTGAATGAAATATTCAATAAAATTTTGGATATGCAATAAAATTTTGATAATTCTATAATTTTATTATTCTTAATAATTGGGTAGGTGCTTAAAACTAACATACGAAACTTTGGGAACAGATTCTCTAAAGTAACACCCCTTACCTTAGAGGATAAAGTAAATGATATCACCATTAGATCAATAAAATAAAAAGTGAGACACATTCTTACTTTATTGATCTAATGACGAAATCTCTCATTTTACTAAGTAAACTAAGGAGTCTCACTTTAAAGGATCTAAATCTCGAAAACTTAATATGTAATCAATAACAGTTAACTCATACACCCTAAACTCTAACTCGTTATTCTACATGTTATGTGGTGAAACTTTTCATTTGATGGAAACAATTTTATTTTAATTCCATTCTTATAGTATTTTAATATTTGAAAAATAAAAAGAGAAAATAGCATATACACCCTATAAATTACCACTTAATTGTAAGTAGGTACCTTAAACTTTCAAATCTTTCAATTTAACCCTTAAACTTTTAGTCACTTGCAATTAGCCACCACCAACGGTCAAATCTTTCAATTATATTCTCAAACTTTAACTCACTTACAAAGAATCAATGAAATTTATAAAATTTTAATTAATTTCTTAAGTTACAATAATTTTTTAATAAATTAGTATTACGAAATGACTTAACAATTATCTCTCCCACTTTCTAAACAAATTTTCCCCGTCTAATGTTTTTTAAAAATATTACTACATTTCTAAAAAAAATTAAAATAAGTCATGTTAAATTTAATTTAATTTATTTTGATATTTCCCCGTTAAGTATGAATAAAAAATATGTAGTTATTTTAAATCTATTGTTAATTATGTTTTATATTTTAATATATTAATGTGTTTAAATAATATTTAATAAGATAAAAAATAAAAATTAAGAAAAAAAAACAGTTAAAATCTTGATGTGGAGCAGTTATATAAAGCTAAAATTTTTGATAGTAAGCTAAATAAAATTTTTCATAGGTTACGAGAATTATTGTAATTTAAAAATTCATTTTAGAGTTAATGGTTGGTGATGACTATATGCTAGAGGGGTGAAAATTTAAGGGTTAAATTAGAAGATTTAAAAGTTTAAGGCGTCTTGCAACTGAATGAAAGTATAGGGGAGTGCAAATGTAATTTAACCAAAATAAAAATATTATTGGAATTAAATGATACAATTTGATGAATAATTTTTTAAAAAATTAAAAAACTAAGAACCATGTTCGTTCCTTTTTAAATTGCTTTATGTAATTGAACCGTAATGTGAGATGATTTATACAATATTTCCATAAATTAATGGAAAACATGTGAGTATACTTGAAGAGATAATTTTTTCACTTGAAATAATATTTAAAATAAAAAATATAGTGAAACATTGAATATAATTATTCAAAACATGGAGGAGGTAACACATAAAAATGAGACACAAGTATTTTAGTAGGAGTATTGATATTTTCACAATTCCTCTTTATACTATTTAACAAGTATCTTTAGGATAATTGTTAGTTTTTTCTTGTTTTTAGGATAAATTACACAAATCATCCTTGAGGTTCGTTAAAATTGCGCTCCACCCTAGACTATATGCAAAATTGTACTTTACTCTAATTTTTCATTACGATTGGTCACTAATGATTTGTTAGGCTTTTGTTTTTAGTTCATGTATTGTTTGCTTTTAAAAGTTTGTGGAAGAAATAGTGAAAAGAATAAAATGTTATTTCATGTTTCAAGATTTTGTGAAGAAAATAGTGAACATAGAAAATAAAAAAATACGATAGAAGATTTTACTGTTTTCACCAACTTAACAGAAAATATAGGAAAAAAAGAAATGAAAACAAAAACTTAATTGATCATTGGTGATCAATCGCAAAGGAAAACTAGAGTGAAGTGCAATTTTGCACATAATTTGGGGTGAAGTGCAATTTTAACAAACCTCAAAGGTGATTTGTGTAATTTACCATTGTTTTTATATAAATTTAAGGGTTAAATAAGTTTTTGTCCCCAAATATAATTTTTTTTTTAAAAAGTTTCACCCTAATAAAAATATTTTGGATTTGATACCTAATACCTTTGTTATTTTTGTTTTTGGCATCTGCCGTTACTTTGATTCGTTAACTGCTGACATGACAGTTTCAACTCTCATGTGTCAAATGGCATGTGCCTTATCCACTACCTTTTTAAAACAAAAACAAAACTAAATCTGTAATTTTGCAAAGTCCCAAATTGAGCCCCTCTCTCTTTCACCCATCCACCATCCCTAACTTCCTCTATCAAAACTCATCACCATCATCTCCCAAATCATCACCAAAACCACTACGAAACCGGCATCATCACCATCACACTTGAGCCCCACCACCATGTAACCACAATCATCATCATAGAACCTTTGTGCACCCACCTCCAACAGAGAAGAGATGAGCTCGAGAGAGAGGGATGAGTTGTAGTGAGAGTGAGATCGTGAGGGAGAGTGATCTTCTCAAATGTGAAGCTTTTTCCACGTGGCATGGAGAGGTCAAGCTAGATGAGGGGAGGGGATTTTGTCATGGCCTTTCTCTGTTTGCGTGTCTACTTTCTCTGCTCTAGTAATTCATGGTTGTGGTTTGGGGTGAGAACATAGTTATCAAAATCGCTTTTTAACTCGTAAAATCGTACGATTTTACGAGTTTAGGTAGTAAAATCGAGCTAAATCGCATGTAAACTCGTTTCTGTGTAAAATTGGGTAAACTCGGGTAAAATCGCATAAAATCGGTTAAAATCGCGAGTTTACCACACAGGCATTTTAGGGACAAAACAAGTTTGATATTGTTTTGCATATCTATGAGTTTTTAGATTTAGGTCATTTAAGTATTTTAAAGTTATCATTTATAGTTGCGCCTACAATCGTACTCCATCGTGCTCCGCCGCTAATCCATCGTATGTATTTCATCCTTTGCTCAGGGATCTTTCCCACCAGGGTGCGTGACCTCTGCATTGCTATTTGTGCTTTAGTGTTCTAGATTGAAGACATCATTGTCACAAACTCGCTTCTTGTGATGTTCAGTAGTCAATACTATGTATTATGTTATATGTATTATGTATGAATTGAACTTAGAACTCATATATTTCATCTTTATTTGTGCTTTGTTATGGAGGTAAATGTATTTATGAATTTCAAGTTTTATTAAATATATTTTTGTAGCATAATAAATTTTTAAAATATTTTTTTAATAATAGGTAAACTCGTACGAGTTTACGATCCGAGTTTACGATCCGAGTTTACGGAGGCTCCACGAGTTTACTTAAACTCGCGAGTTTGATAACCATGGATGAGAATAGGTCAAGCTAGACCACGTACTAAACAAGTTAGGTCTGTATCATAAAATTTTGGCTTGATCCTAACTTATTACTTGTCAAAGGCCTTTTTTTTTCGCCTTGGCTTAGCATGGAGTCTGTAACATCCCGATTTTTCCTTAGAGAAATAATCGTAAACATAATTATTAAATTAATTTTCTAATCATGATTTGAGAATTAAGATGGGAAATTATTACATAGAATATCCCTAGGAAATAAGACGTGTCGCGATAGGAAGTTCGGCCGACAACCGAACGGCTGCTGTACGCCGATAGAATTTTCTGACGTACAAAAGGTGTCTGTGAAAATACTCTTCCGGAGAAAAATTCAGAAACATCTTTAAATATTAATACCCTTAGGTAGGGGAGAATTAGAGGATCGCGACGGTATAAATGGAATATTTTTCGGACAACCGTGCGCGACCCACCGATACTACGAGCGATAAAACACGAGCGAACCGGAACCGAGAGAAAATGAAATTTTGCAGTAGCTATGGGTGAGGGCTGCACAGCTAGGAGAGGAGATTTTTGGACAAAATTAATCCCCAAAATCATGCTTCCAAACTTACATCACCATGCTTTCTTACACATCAAAGCCAAGTCACATCACTAGCCATACCTACACCCATACCTCCCACTATTCATCACCTTTTTCTAAATCCTAAAATTTAATTGATTTCCCTCACATTCAGCCACCCCAAAACCGAGTCCCCTCTCCCAAAATCCCAAGAAAAACTTCATCTTCTCACATCCTCCATAAGCACACTTCAAGCCAAGCTCCAAGAACACCACTTTGTCTCCAAGCAATCAAGCACCCTTTCCATCCTCTTCCCCCTCCCCAAGAACTGAAAACACAGCCCCCAAAGTCTCCGCGTCTTAGTTTCATTTTCATATAGCCACCACCAAGAGGAACAACTCATCCTCCTCCTCATAGTTCAAAGTTCTCATCTTGGAGGAAGGTGACCTAAAGCTTTGGAGAACATCAAGGCTTGTGGAGCTTCACTTCAAACTCCCCTCACCAACCTTCTTGAGAGGTGGGTAGTCCGATCACCCCTGTCTATGGGATGTTTATTTGTATGTTTATGTGTGTATTTTGAGTACGAAAAATTAGAAATGCTATGAGGATAAATATTATGTTGCATGTTGGTTATATTCATGTTGTTTATGATTCTTGGACGCTCAGGTTGTTTCTCGGGTACTGTTGGAATATGTAGTGTTTGAACTTGGGATGAATATAAGCGAATGAGAGAAGCTAAGCAAAGAGGTAAGCGCCGAGTGCTCCGCGGAGAGTAACTGAGAGGAGTCTAGGGTTGTTGAGCAACGCCTGGCATGGTGCTGAGTAGTTCCGTGGAGATCGACTGAGAGGAGTCTAGGAAGTTGTTGAGCAGCGCCTAGGATGGTGTTGAGTGGGTCCGCGGAGGATCCCTGTAGTTGCTGAGAGGAGCGCTAAGCGGGCCTCGGGGAGTGGTCCTGGGAGGGTTCCGCGTAGGTTACCCCCGGAGTGTTGAATGGTTTCTGAAGTGCCTGAGTGGATACTAGGAGTGGTACTAAGAGGGTTCCGCGGAGGAACCCTGGCATTACTGAGTGGTTCCCTAAGTTTCCGAGTGGGCACCAGAAATGGTGCTGTATGGGTTCCGCGGAGGATCCCTGGAGAGCTGAGAGGGTTATGTGAAGAGTGTTGAGTGGGCACCAGAAATGGTGTTGAGTGGGTTCCGCGGAGGATCCCTGGAGAGCTGAGAGGGTTACGTGAAGAGTGTTGAGTGGGCACCAGGAGTAGTGCTGAGTGGGTTCCGCGGAGGTCCCCCGGAGTGATGAGTGGCTCCCTGGAGAGTAGACTGAGTGAGTACCAGTAGTGGTGGCCGCGTGGGTTCCGCGGAGGTACCCTAGAGTAGCTGAGCGGGTCCCTGAAGTTTCTGACTGGGCGCCAGCAGCGGTGCTAAGTGGGTTCCGCGGAGATCCCTTGGAATGGTTGAGTGATCCCATGGAGATTTGCTTAGAGGGTTCCGCGGAGGTTCCCTGAAGTTGCTGGGTGGTTTCCGAAAAGGGGTTCCGAGGTCCACATATATTCCGACGAGCACCTAGCAGTAGAAGTGTATGTGATATGTTTATCTATATTACTGCAAGCCACCTAAGGGTGCCAAGAACAAGAACATGAGTATTGAGTCTTGCATGCATCATGAGGATAGATCACTAGAGGCTATGCTATGACCAAGGCTAATGAATGAAGATGATAATGAACGTAAGAACCAGAATAGTGCGGAAAGATAAAAGTGCATATGATGATAATGATGATGGTTACGAATGAATGAGGCCCTCGTGCCTACATGGCTTCGCCCAAAGGAAGGCGGCTAATGCAAGCATATGATACCGGTTAATTAAAATGTTAAGTTCATGCATAGTGCACAAGAGCAGGCTCGAAGGGAACGCAGGCATTGTGTACGTCACCATGCTCGAAGGGAACGCATGGGGCTCGATCACGTCACCAGGCTCGAAGGGAACGCATGGGACACAATCACCTTGCATACATACCTATGTGGTTAAAGCATCGCTATGCCTCGACCATGTCACCATGCTCGAAGGGAACGCATGGGGCAAGATCACCGGGCATACATATATGTGTAGTAGTGTCAGAATGGTCAAGGATAGAAAGCACGAGAACTTAGTAAGAAAGATTAGTTCCCTGTCACCTAGTAACTAGATAAAGCTTCCCAGGAACTTAGGCAAGAAATAACTGGTAGGATGTCTAGATGCATGACCACTTAGAGATCTCCTGGACGGCCGGAGCATAATTGAGTAACCAGACCCCCCTATGCCGTAGATAACCACTGAGAACCACCGTTCTCACCCCCACTTACTTATGGCTTCAGGTGAGTTAGATGACGACCCCGCCGAAGAAGCGGCGGATCCTTCGCAGCAGATTTAGGACTGTTGATCCTGAGACAGGGGAGGAGGCAGAGCTGTGGATAGTGCTCGTAGTGAACCGTCCCCCACCTCTCCAAGTTGTACCACCGGTTTCCCCAGAGCCAGAGACTTCTGGAGGTCGATCCAGCCTCCGTTCGACTTCGACCGCCAGAGGTACCTGTGCCCTCGTCACCCGAGGAGGACTATCCCATAGAGATCGTGGAGGAGGAGGACGAGCCAGAGAAGCCGGAGCAGGAAGACGAGGAAGAGGACCCGGAGGAGGACCCTAGCGAGGATGAGCCGGAGAGCTGACCCGCCTTGATTCCAGACCCTGTCATCAGACGACACTTTTTGCCAGTAGCACTAGCTTGATGTATATTTTGATATATGTTATTTTGTAGTACGGGCTTAGGATATGTACAGCCCTTTTTGATGTATTAGTACAGTATTTATGATATGTATCTATGACTATTTGACATGTATGAAATTAATTGCTTGACCCACTTGGTACTGTTTACTTTACTGTTTATGTATGTATTTGTATGACAGACGACACTCGCATTTATCTGTGATACGATTATACGGGACTCATAATAGTCCACAAGCATGGCTCTAAATTGACGCATGACAATAGCTTATGTTTAAAAAGAAAAAAAAAATGGGTCCTTATTTTCAGTTAACTTAATTATTTTCCGAAGTAAAGTAGGGACTATCAGTACTCCCACACAGCAGATAACAACCTAGCGGACGCAGATTATGACTTAAGCATAAGCTACTAACCTAGGGTGTTACAGAGTCCGGTAGGCCAGCCTCTTTAAATAAATATATTGTAAGTCTATTCATTAATAATATTATATTATTATAAATATATTATAATTAATAAATTTATCTTTGAATAAATAAATATGTTATAATAATGTATGAATATATTTATATTTGTATAAATTAGCATAACAACTCAAGTTAGTTTAGTGATAAAATGGAAGGAAGTGATATGACTTATATTTAAATCTTACTTCATTAATTTTTTAAAATAATTATATATGAGCTTAAACAGGCCTCCCTACCGGACTAAAGAGGCTTCACGATTAGCTTAGGCTAGATTTATTTAATTAAATAGACTTTCATTTGGCTTAGGCCTAAGTCAATTTTTAAATAGGCTAGGCCAGACTTTTAGTAGGTCAGGCTGCATGCCTTGTCAGGTCGTCTAGCCTACTGCCACCCCTAGTTGTGGTCATGGTCGCTGGCAGAAGAGGAAGAGGCTTCGGCACGGTTTATGAGGTTTTTTTGTTGGGTTGTGGTCATCGCTGCTACTGGACACCGTGGAGGGTTGACTCCTCCGCCTCGTCATTTTCTGCCCCCCATCATGATCGTTGTGGACTTGTGGTCAATGAAGCTTGCCCTTTTGCCCAGCTCGCAACATCCACACTCCACCATCACACAATCGCTCAGAGTCACATCTTAATGAACAATCCAGTCGTGACCACCACCATTAGCCACCTCTGCTTCTATTCTAGTCAGATCTTCTATGGCCACCAAGAAGCCTTCTCTATTCTTGGCTTTCAAAGTTAAATTACATGTGTGTTAGTGAATGGCAAAGGACATCAGCAGCCTCTAAGAGAGCTAGTAGCGTGTGTATTTTTTTTTCTTCTAGTTTTGTGTATTTTTTTTTAAAAAAAAAGGAAATTTGGATTTTTGGTTCGTTGGAGACGATGATGATTTACAGAGGGTAAGAGAGGAGAGAGCATGAGAAGGTGAGGGAGATAATGTGTTTGTTTGTGTTGTGTTGTCATCGATACTATAGAGTTTCTGTTGATGTTGTTGTTAGTGGTGAATCTGGTGAATGTGTTTATGGTGAGTGCGTTCATGCTGTTCAGGTGATTGTGTCCATGTGGTAGAGATGAAAATGGTGCCTGTGTTCAGATTTGATGATGGTTTGTGGTGAGCTTGAAAGTTGGTTCTTGGTGGTGGTGGTAAAGGAAGGGGCAATGGGGTTTGGTGGTGGTGACAGAGGCAATGAGTTTGCTTCTTCTTGGTGGTGGGGGAGTAGAATTTGTCGTTGTGGTGGTGATGATGGTAGTGTGACTAAAAAGTGGGTTATGGGTGTGGGTCAAGTGACATGAGACATGCCACTTAACACACAGTAATTTTAAATGTGGCATTAGTAGTTAGTAGATTGAATTGATGGCAAGGTTAAAAAAAATTTATTAGATACTAAACTCAATTTTTTTAACTAAGGACTAAATTTTTTTAAAAAAATATTATATATTGAGGAACATAACCTTATTTAAATCTAAATTTAGTTACCATAATCGAGGCCGATGAGCAAAATGTGATCATAGTGAAACATCCGGTGTAAACTTCTGAGATTAGATAAACAATAATAACGGAGATACTTGATAGTGCATCTTGCAGATTTGTAATTATTATAGCAGCTATCTGTGGACTTTCATCTGGACGTGTGAGGTAATCCACCAACCTAGAAGTCACCGAGTTTTCCACAAAAGCGTAGCTTACCGCCAAACCTGAAAACAATAATAATAACTAGGCAAAAAATGGGTCAAGAGAGAAAAATAATTATATTAATTAAAGTACATTAGAATTTTATTAGTAAAAAATAAATAACATAAAAGATATGTCTTAAGATAAATTTTAAACTAATTTTTATATTTTACAAACTCAAAAATTTAAATAAACTTGTGAAATTTTAGTAACCTCAAAAGTTTATTGATTTTATTAAGTGTTCTGATAAACTCATACAAGTTTATCAACAAAAATATTAACGCGTAATAGAATTATAAACTTGTAAAAATTTAAGAATTAACTCAGACAATTTAATAATCATCTTTCGTCGAATAAAATGAGAGAATAGCGTTGTTCAAACATTACCCCAAGTGAAAAATAACTGCAGAAGTTTCTTCTTGGAAGGCAAGGCTTTTGTTTCTGCTCTCCTTTCTCGCAGCGACATGAAGTGAGAAGTTTGGTGGAAAAAGGAAACGGAAACAAATATGATTATGGTTTAAGCTAACACACTAGAGATTAATGAAGCAGCATTTTATAGAGCTATTTTAGGCATTTAGCAGCAGCTTCTCGCATTACGTTCTTACTATTACTAAAGAGTATGTTTGGTTACCCCGCGGATGACCTTAGAATCGATTCTCTGGCCTAGCAGAATTTGATTTTTCCAACTTCGGATTTTGTTGTCTGTCCCAGTAGAATTTGCTTTTTCCAATTTCGGATTTTGATTGGTTTCCTTTCATTCAAGTCTTAGAATCAATTCTATGATTCAAAATCAAATTTTGAAGAAAAGTGATATTTTCTCATATTTCTGATGGGTAAGAATCAATTGCGGTATAGTTTGCTGTATTTGGAAGTCTTTTTTTATATTTATCCCTCAATCCCACTCATTCAAAAGTTTTACGTTTCATAACATATAATAATTATATTACAATGTAAAGTTTTTTCTTTACATTAATAATGTATCAAAATTAATCTTTTTAAAAATATATAATTAAGTGTGAAGTCAAACACTTTTAGTTGCATGATAATATATGATCATAATATAAAATTATTATTCACGCTAAAATTATTATTTTTTAAATATATATCTTAAAAATAATGAAATAAAATCAAAAAATAAATTATATAAGAGTTTAACTTTTATGCACTATTAACATGTTTATTGATTCTTATTAATTCACAATATAAAAATATTTTACACGACTCATATATAGAAATTTAATTCATTAGATAAAGTAAGACAAAATGTATGCCTTATTATAACTTTATATTTAAAAGTGATTTTTATCAATGTTATTCAAATAATATTAATTTAAATAAAATAAATTTTTAAATAAAAATACCAAATTAATTCTTACAAAATTAAATTTATCAAGAATCATATAAAAGCAAAACCAAACACATACTATTAAAGATTAGCACCGACTAGAAGCATCTGTCACTAGTAGAAGTTCCAGATATTTTCTACAAAAGCAACTAAAGACCCAGCACCTGGAAGTATCTAGAATAACAATTAAGATGCGCTAGAAAATTCTAGCAACTTATAAGTCGCTAATGAACCCGACATTAGAAGCCTATGAATAAGCAATGTAACGTTGTAACATGTGTGCAGAGTAGTGCTGTCAAAATGAATCTGATCTACAAATTTGATTAAATAAACACATTTTACACGTAAAAAATAGGTTCATAAAAATTTGAAAAAAAAAGAACCCGGCCCGTTTAGGCCTGATAGCTAAACGGGTCAGCCCGTGAGCCCGTGATTTTATTTATTTATTTTTAAAAATACCAAAATTTTAAAAATTTCATTTTGAATTTTAAATTTTATTTTGGAATTTAAGAGTTTAGAGTTTAACTATTTGGACTTATAATTGAGCATGTTAAACTATTTTTTATGCTTAACTATTTAACTATATTTATATTGCTATATAGTTGAAGTGCTATGACATAGATATATATATATNATATATATATATATATATATATATATATATATAAATTTTGCATTATATTCATTCAATGAGTGCCTATGTCCTACAAGTTGATATATAGTTTCAAACCTTGTTTATTATTGATTAATCTAAAAGAAAGAGTTTCAATTGTGTTTTTGATCAATAAAATAACAATACTCACATCAATGTTATATATATGTCGTCATTTAATCAATGAAAGTTGTATTAATTCATGAATCGATTTCAAATAACATTTAATATCTTTCAAGCAAAGATAGTTGAAGAAACAAAAAAAAAGATAATATAATCTCGCAATCAACCATTTAAACTATTTTTTTCTAATTAAGTAATAGATAGACAATAAAAACTAGTTAAAAATAACTGTGCATATTTATTCACAATTTTGTATTTAAAATCATAAAAAATAGACTAAAATTTTAATTTTTTTTTAAAATGGGCTAGTGGGTTGGTCTGTTTAGGCCCACTGATTGACTATAAACAAGTCAACTCCTAAAAAAAAATGTATAATTTTGGTCTAGACTATTTGACACCCGTAGTGCAGAGAGATAGGAAGCGTAGCATAAGTGAGGTGTGCTGAGAGTGAAAGTTAAGGGCAAGTGCCCAAGGGAGTGAAGTGCTAGAGTTGTGCTTAGGAGCACAAATGAGAAACTTCAAGTATAGAGTAGAGAGTTGAGAAAAATAAGTGAGTGAAGTGCAGCTAGTGTGCACTACATAAGTAAGGTGCACTGGTGGTCAAGTAATGAGTCAAAAATAGTGTGGTGTTCCGATAAATTATATTCTTTAAGTGTTTATGATTAAAGTAAACATTTTTATTTTTCAAGTACGTACTTCTCTCCTTTAGAACTTTTTCTTTTGATAACTTTCAGTTAGCCCTCGGTTCTTGACTAAGATATGAAACACGACAATAAGTAGCGGCTTTAGCGCGTTTTCGTTAAAGTTAGGGCCTTCGATTCCAAGGCTTGATTTAGAAGGCCTTTCTCAAAAAGGTGTTCTGCTCTAAAAAAATTATAAATTAATTTTTTGTGTTTGATAAATTAAGAATTGGATAGTGTTATAGTTTAACCTTAAATCTGAGATGTATCTCATTGACCCAAAATATCATTGGCTCATCCTCACATACATGTGACTCGATCCAAAACATTAAGTTCAAGGCTTAGACCATATGAAGTAACTCAAGTATTAATATACATTACATAACTGTTGAGAATGTAACTCAACCTCACGAGGCTTCACGAGTACATTTAATCACATAATAATTGACTTGCATTAATATTATAAAGGTTATCTAAGTTTTATCTCTAAACAATGTGGGACTCGAACATATTGTGCCACGGTGGCCTAGGAATGAATCATCTCAATTGAATTTTTTTGTCAATTTGAGTCAAGTATGATTTTTTATCCTTAATATCTTTATTATTTATGTCATGTATGAGTCTCACTTTCTCAATAAATGGTCAGAGATTACTCTTGACTCAAACTGGTAAAAAAATCAATTGAGAGGATTCATTCATAGGCTATTGTGGCACACTATGAGTTTGGATCCACTCCCCTATTGGCCCTTATCTTCCTAAATCATCGCAATTGCATTTTTTTTGCCAACATATTGCTTCTTGCATCATTTAGCGCATGCGTGAGTGATGCAATGAATTAGCCATTCTAGCGACTTAGTCGTTGTTACGGCTCAATCTGAAAGTATGAGATGTATCTTATATAAAGAAGGTTCGAGATATTATCATTCCACTTTCACATGCATAAACTTGGCCAACCATATTGAAATATCAGCCCAAACCTCACAAGCAACTTGAGTAACAACACGTACCTACATAACCGTTAAGGAATAACCAATCAACTTGACCTTCATGAAACATCATGAATGCATTTACTCACACGAGTATAATGAGCTTCATGAAGGTGTTACAAAAACCCCAACAGAAAGATCAAAAGCCACTCACAGAGTATATAAGCATGAATCGCAATCATGCTCTGATACGTTCTAACTCTATATCACCTCATATAACTGATATACTGACTTGGGTGTCGGAGTGATTTTTGCAAGTACCACCTCCGCCTAATCAAGAACATCATTTATGTCACTATCGCGCTCATCCACATTGATAGCTCTCAGACTTTCTCTGAGGTAAGAGTTATGACCTGCAGCTTGGGTGGACCGAATTGCTCATATCATTGGCGCCGTCTCTGGGAACAATTCGTTGTTACATGTAACAATTGTCTTCCATGAAATTCTTTCTTTTGAAACTACTTAGGATGATGAACACAACCAACAACAATTTCAGAATTCACCGTAACAGACCGCCCACTCCACTAGATGGTCTAGTTGCTATTGATTCTTAGATCAATAGTGAGAGGGAACCTCCTAGCATACCAGATCAACGTCCATGAGTTTCACCTTGTCAAGTTGATCTCGGCCCACAACCTTAGGGGGTAGATCCTCATCAAGCCAGGGAGGTGATGACTCTCTAATTTGAGTGTTTTCTTATTTTGTTTCCTAAGTATTTTTAATAAGTTTTTAGGATTTTTATTTATTTCTAGGCATAAATTAGGATAGTTGAATTTAGTATAATTATATAGATTTTATTGGATTTATCTCTATTTTTGTAGTTTTTATTTAAATTTTAGAAAAATAAATCTCAAGAGGATCATTGAAGATTAGAAGAAGATAAAAGATAAGATTGAAGACAAGATTTGAAGAGAAGATATGAATTAGAAAAAATAAATTTGAATGTGATTTGAAAAGATTTGGGTGAAGATATGCTAAAGCTTTTTCTATGCTGACTTTATAACGAATTTTTCACCTTCATGCAAGATGAATCTCGACTTGGATCCAACTAAACTTTGTAAATCTCTCTCTTATATTTAATTTGAGACTTTGATCAACTCAATCGGACGTCTGTAACAAAAGTTATGACATTTTTACTATCGCAATGGAATGCTGTCAAAAAATTTGAATTTCAATATTTTTTTTTACCTAATACTAGGTCGAGACTCTATAAATACAACCCCTGTGAATCCATAGAAAAATGGGGAAACTACATTTAAAGAGAAGACAACTGTAGAGAGGCTAACTGAGGCCAGAGCGCCAACGCCAAGGTGCTACACAAGAGCTCTGCACCCCACTCATCTTCTACCATCATTTGTAATCTATGGTGTTGTTTTCTATGTCTCTCTTCTCTTCTTTTCACTTGTTCTTTTCTTTTTTTATTTACTAAGCCCCTTGATAAGGCATTGATGTAACCTCTTTGAATGATGCTATTTTAATTCAATTTATTATTCAATGTCAATTGATTTTTCTTAAGTTTCTCTCATTGTTCATAATGCTTTAATTGTTTGATCACCAATTAATTGAATCCTTGTTTTGTATACAATTCGAGAGGAGGAATACAAAAGTGATCATATGAGATTAACCACATGCTAGCATAGTATTAGAGATAATTTATGCGAGTTGTGTGGTCGTTGTAAGGAATTCACAAATTGTTCAAGCTTCAAATAGGTTAGTTTACACTAAGAGATTAGATATTTGGTCTAAGAGAGAAGTTTACACTAAGAGATTAGGTATTTGGTCTAAGAGAGGAAATTGGTTGACCTTGAGAAAGACTTGTAATTAGGATATGAATCTCGACCATTAATTAAGACAAATTAATAACTATTTAATACTGTGTGATTTTGTCTATGAATCCACCTGAGTCTAGAGTAAATAAGTCATTAGCCCTAGTGCTCTTCTCATCTCTTTCTTTTCTTATCTTTTCTTTAATTATTTATTTTATGCTTGTTGTTATATCTTCAACCTCCTCTCTATCAATTCAATTTAGTAATTTATTAATTAAAATCAAATGTGTAATATTATCCTTGTGGGTTCGACAATTCGAGTAGTTATACTCACCATTACTTAGACAAACTAATGCACTTGCTAGTGTGCTAAGTGTCTCAAGTGCACTTGTGCAAACTAGTGCACTCATTATTACTTGCTAGTTATGCTAGTGTACAAACCTGTACAAACTGGTGCACTTGCTACTTATACAAACTAGTGCACTTTCTTATCCTTGAGGGAGGTTTTCTTGGGAAGGTTGTAATGAGACCCAATCTATATTTTACATTAGTAAAGGGGTTTTTCTTTATCAATTCTTGCATCTCTTATATTTACGTTACATGTTATTTTGCTTATGAAATTCTTAATAATATCAAAAGATTAAAACACTCAACTTATCTGGGACGCCAATAAGTACGACAATGAATAACACAAATCTTAAATTCATTCTCAGAGAGCAAGGGTATTATCGAACATGGCACAAACACTTTCATTCTGAGATTCGAAGAAAGATTTCGTGAAAATGGAAAAACACGCAATCCTAACTCGTTTTTTCACAAAAAAAAAAAAAAGTTCTTGCTCAAAAGCGATAAGGAAAACTGTAAGTCCAAGGGAAATTTAACAAGTACCCAATCATACAAATAACAGGGGAACACAAAAAAAACCAAGTACCAAAAAGATCTAACATATATCTTACATGTATATAAAATTGTTCTGATATTATTGTCCAAATTGCAAAAATAAAAATTGTGATACAACACGATATCAATACAACAAAAAAGAAAAGGAATAATTCAAGTAGTCTCAGTCTCAAGGCTTGATTCTTCATCTCGGAACTACCACCAAGAACTTAAGCTTTCACAAGTTTTCCATCAACTACTTTTCTATTGATGGTAACGTCCAAGAAATCCAACTTTGTCGCAATAGCAACAACTTTGACTTGAGCCATCACAGCCACAAATTAGTTCTCCATGGCTCCTTCAACCGAATCTAACAGGCTCATATATTTGGTCTCATATTCCTTGGCCTCTTCCTTAGATTCATCTCGGGCCTTCTCAACTACCATCAACTACAGTTTAGCTTCCTTTGCCACATCCTTGGCACTCTTGCAAAACTTTCTTTAAAGAAGTTATCTCTTTATGAGATCCCTTCTTTGAAGACTCGATTTTTAGAGATAATTTTTCAATTTGATCCTCCAACGACTCAACATCATTATTTATTTGACGTGTTTCTAGGGCTCCTCAGAGTGTAGCTCAAAGCCTGACAAACAACAAGTCAGATTGGGATTTATCTTTGGGATAAACTTGATCTTACTCAGAAAATAGGGAGTCCACAATCTTTAAACTATCACAATCTCAACCGGAGATGAAGTCCGCATCTGAGTTATTCTCCTTCCCCTTAGGAGAATCAGCAAGCTCAACTACGTTGGCCTTAGCCGGCTTCTTTCTCTTTGCACTTTTTTTCTTCTCAGTAGCAGAAGCTTTGGGAATAGAAGTTGGCGCCAAAGAGGAACTTGCCATCTTTCCAGAAACAACAGAAGCAGCCTTCAAATCCTTGATGTCAGCAAAGCTAGTAATTTTTTCTGCCATGTCAGCTACAAAGGAAAGAATATACAACAATATCATTTACGAGATTAGAAAATAAACACAACAAAGTAGTATGAGTTAAGCTATTCGCTCCAACCTAGATACTTATTATTTCTTTCAAACTCCTAAGCCAACAACTTAGTCTCTGAAAGATCACCCTGGAAAGCTTTAACTAAGCTTTTAGAAAACAATTTCTCCCACTCTAACATGTCGTGGAAAGGACTCGGACACACATACCCCTTATTCCAGCAGAAAGAAAAACGAGGTTTGTCATGATCATCAAAGAAGTAAGGTTTATCGTTATCACCAATATAAACCCTAAACCATCTAATTTTGGAAATGAAGAAAGAACTCTCAGAAAGCTTGAAAGATGCATGATATTGTCGACCTCTCAGAGAAATCCAACTCTCCAATCCATTTGTGGTAGTCTGACATACTCACACAACATCTCAAATGTTAAGATAAAATCCCAATTTTTGGATGAAGTTGTGATGGGGCTATATCGGTTACCTCCAAAAATGAGTGTTCGAAGTCGGTAGGTAAAAAGGGTAGCTTCAAATTACCAACAAAGTTAAAGAACACCTAATACACACACACATATGAAAGGAATCTCGTTCTTAGCATAGGAGAAGCATATATGTTCATCTTCTGAGGCTAGCATTAATGTGGTGAATGTAGATGCAAACTCTATCTTTCTGCTAACCTCGCATAGAAGGTCAAAGTAGTTGACAGACAAAATTGAAGGAGTTGAAGAAAATGTTTCTTCTCTACTTACACTAACACTTTCTTTTTGGTTTCCTGGCTTCTGTGTGCAATAAGCAAAAATGGCGCTTAGAAGAAGAAGAGAAAAGGAAGAAGGAACAATTTTAGAATAAGGAAGTTAAAGAAGAATAAGTATAAATGAAGTGGGAGTGGGTTTTATAACTTCCACTCATCACTTCCGCGGGAAACATGAGAAATAGTGGAAAAATTGTAAAAGCATGACCTAATCATAGGAGCAACATTAGGTTTTCACAGGCATGTTACACCTACTACCATCAACTCAACCGTTCACTTCCCCGTAAAAGTCATGAAGTTTCTATACTCCACAAGGTTCATGTATCAAATCAAGAGAAGTGGAAGAATCTCACAATTTCACATGCAACATACTTGGTATAACAACTCGGGAGAATAATACCACAATCTGAATCTTACTCTTGACATGTAACTTACTCTCACATACTGGCTCGGCGGCTAGCTTATGTTATGGTCCAATATGTGGAAGTTCGAAATGCATCTTACATAAAGATGCCCCGAGATATCATTAGCCCACTTTCACATGAATAAACTCAGCCCAACATCGTGGACTCTCAACCCAATCCTCACAAGCAACTTGAGTAGCAACACACACTTGCATAACTGTTGAGGAATAAGTAACGGACTTGACCTTCATGAGACATCATGGATGCATTTACTCACACGAGACATAATGAGCTTCATGATGGTATTGATCACCGTTATAAAGCATCCAATAGACAAATCAAAAGCCTCCCATGCAGATTATATAAGCATGAATCACAATCATGCTCTGGTATGTTCTAACTCTATATCACGTTATATTACTCATAAATTGACTTTGACATCAGAGTGGTTTTTGTAGATACTACTTCTGCCAGATCAAGAACACCATTGCTATCACTATCATGCTCATCCACCTTGATAGTTCTCAAACTTGCTTTGAGGTAAGAGTTATGAATTACATCTCTAGTAAAATGAAGTTTTCGTAACAATTGTTAAGGTAAACTAGTCGTTTTTGCGTATAGCCGTTATTTCGGCCATCCAATTTTACAAATGCTATACTTCAGGTAAATTATGCTACTTTACTTGCATCCTGCACCTCCTTTACTAATTCTCCATTCTAGTCCGCACGCTCAACCATTTTGCTTTTGAAAAACCCTAGTGCATATATGCCTTTTTTGTTCACGAGTCCACGACTTCGAGAATCTATTTTTTGCTACTTCATACAACAAATTTCTCTTAACCAACTATCTCAATCGACATGACATCTTCCATATATAACTTTACTAACAATAAAAGGCCTCTCCGACGTTGGAGACCATTTGCGGAAAGTGGGATCCTTGATTCCAAATTTTCAAGTAGCATAGCCATTAGTAATGAAACGACACCGTCAAGAATCAAGATGAAGAAGAATATACATCATTGTGAAATGTGAATTGGGTAATTAGAGCAAGAATGAGTAGGAAACGAAACAAAACAAAACATGTTTCAATGTTTTGAAATTTTATGGAAACTATTTTTAGTAAGAAATGAAAAAGAAATAATTTCTTAAACTAAACAAGCACTTCAATTCTTTTGTTCTGTGAATTTAGAGGAACATAGTTCATGAGGCTTTAGCTTTGCTTTTAATTTTTTTAGATGTACAAAAAGAATACATTGTTTTTTTTTTTTCAATGCGTACAAAAAGTTAAAATAAATTGCTAAGAAACATAGGCCTAGGCCTAATCCATATGAAGTCCAAACCTACTGCCGCTAAAAAATGTTATTTGAATGGCAAATGTGCCCAAACATCCTATATACATTGTATTCTTAGAGATAAAAAGATAAAATTATTTTATTTAATAAAAAGAGAATGTTTTAACATAGACAATATCAACACATGTGCGTATAGCATCAACATTAATGCGCGTAGAATTAATGTATTCTCAGTCTTTTGAACACATTCTCTCTCTTTAAATTATGCTTTCTCGATCACGTTATATTAACTCAGAGAAGAACTCTATGATCTCCTCTATTCTCAAAGAGAGTGTGTGTGATTTGATAATGAGAGTGATTAAATTTTTTATTGTATTTTGTGGTCTCCACTAAATGTCATTGTCATGATGTTTAGGGTGTTTGTGTATTTTGGTATGAAAATATCATTTCTCCTATTAGTTTGAGTGTTTTTGAGGGAGCTGTCATCCGTTTTTTTATGGCAGCCCACCATTTTTTCTTTTCATTGTTTAGTATTTCTTTTACTCAATAAACAACTCAGTTTGATTAGATCTTGACCATAATTATAAATATTTGTTGTTCCTTGGAATGACATATCGTGAGTTATTTTTATTCCTTTGTAGTTGTTTTGCTCCTTGTTATAGGTGTGCCTTTTGTAGCGTCTTGTGCATTTTTATTTGGGTTGTTTGCTCTTATGTTTTTGGTTGTATTATGGTGGTGTTGTACACCGTTCCTCCCCCAACTTTTGGGTTTATAATCATCGAAAAAAAGTATCATTTCATAAATAATTTAAATATATGTGACAAAAAAATGTCATTGCATTAAGGGGTTGATTTTCTGAATTTCCTTACTTCCGTAGCTGAAGTGGGTCTTGCCATTTCCCATAGCCATTCACTTGTTTCGATGAAATTTTTATAGAAGATTCAAATTCTTGGAATTCATTTAAGTGTAATAGACCCTTTGTCGGGCTTTTAAGCCCGTTGCTAAAATAAAAATAAAAAAATTCAAAAACCAAACCGTTGACTTGTATTCGAATATTTATAACCAAAATTTCATTGTGGCTATGGGTAATTAATTGGTTTGTCGATGTCTGCCACGATATGTGCANGTTACAGTTTTCATATATGCATTACTCAATGCATATGAATTATCAATTCCTTTGATTCCTCACCATCAATTCTTATCTTTTTCATCTCTTTCAAGCATGAAAAGATCACTCGGTTCCCTTTGTCATTTTGTCAATCTCTTGCACAAATTAACCAAGCCAACAGATCTATCATTTTAGGTCTTAAAATGACTAATAACCCTAACTCTATCTCTAGCCATTAAGAATATTAGATGAATTGATCTAGTTCCAACTTAATGAATACAGTTCTCACTCACAAACAATTAAGTTTCAAATCATGCTTTAGGTAGCAAAGCTAAAATAAAGATTAAGCACAAGATCAATCATGTAAATCATGGAATATAATAGATTCATATATGAAAGAGTTAAATGGATACAATCAAACCATAAAACTTGTTAAAATCCCAACATCAACAGGATTATAAATCCATCTTACAAGAAGAAATCAAAGAATAAGGTGATGGACGCTGACCATGACACGTTATCACGCCACCATGGTAAGTGCCGCCGTGCTCCTCAACCTCTCTTGGCCTCCTTCTCTGCTTTCCTCTCGGTCTCTCCTTGCTCTTTGTGTTGTTCTTCAAGTGATTCAAGTGTTGAAGTTGAATGCCTCAGATTTGACCTCTTTTATAGATTTTTTCAGGTTTAGGCCATTCAGCAGATTACACTAGGCGGTTTAAGGATTGCTTCAGCTTGAAGTTTTTTCAGCCTTAAGAAATTTCAGAGGTCGCTCAGCGGATTGGTGTGCACAACAGTTAGTAAAATCGCAATAACTTTGGCTACATATATCGAATTAAGATGATTCAAATCTCCACTTAAAGTTAAGAGATAGATCTACAACTTTGTAGTTCACATCAATCGAGATTCAATCTCCACACTGGTGAAAAATCCATGGCAAAGTCAGTGCTAATTCTTGCTATGTAGTTCTTTCGATTCATGCCTCTGATATATATGGGAAATTGATAAGAATTGCATTATTTTACAAAATAAATATTCATTCTCTTAACTATACTAAAATTACACAAAAGTAGGTAAATTGGTTTGTAAATTCATATAAAACAATGTAGATAAGTGTCATTTTTATGAAAATACCAAAATATGACACTATCCCTGCCTTCTCAAAATTATGTCCTAGGGAGGATGAAATGACATATCCCTACCCTTCTTCTATCCTTTGCAGATTTGTCGTGGACCACCCATGAATCGGGATACCTTGACACTCAAGCCACACTTCTCTTCCCTTCCAACCTTGTTCTCAGAACACTTCCTCACCTCTGTGAATAATCTTTGCCATACTCCCTTTTTCCCTCCTTACCGCCTTGTTTACTACCTTGACAAATATAAGCTAAATGGTCACCTTATGGGAGCAAGACTTTCACCCATGGTGCCTGCAGACCATCCCTCCGTAACTCCCAATCCACTACAGCAGGATCCAACACTTTGTCACTTTCTCCAATGACACACAACTCCAATCCCTTGAGTTTATCTTGGTCCACCTCTCATTTCACTTTTTTCATGGGTCTGTCGCCGGGCAAGAAACCTTTTCTCTTCCACCTTCGAGGTTGTTGTGTGCATGACCCTCCCTGTGCTGTGATTGTGCTCTTGTCTCCGACCAAACTTGGTAACGTCAGTGAAGGAGCATTCATCTTGTTCCTTGAGATAGGCACTGGTGTCTTTCCTCCCATTTATGCCTTCAGGCTTCCTGTTAAACTGGAGTTTCTTCCCCTTCCTTTGGTACTTAGCTATCGACACTGAAATAATGTTGCCGCCGACTGCTATACCATTAAGCCTTTGGGCTATACATAGAGCTTCTTCTGCCTTGGCGAATCAGACGAAGCCAAACTTGTGTGGATTGTTCTTTCTAATCTTGTGGGAAACAAACATTCCCTGCAGCTTGTCGTGATATTAGAAAAGAAGTTTCAACCACTCCCACGTCATGGCCTTTGGGAGATTGTCAACGAATAATGTCGTGCCCTCCTCCTTACCACGTGCCTGTGGAGAAACGCTGCGCAAAGGACCTCTCCTAGCCTTACTAGGGAACCTCCTATGTTGAAGCCAACCAGCCACCGTCCTCTCCCCCCTCTCATGCCTCATCTCTCTATGTGCCCTAACACACACATTCTCTCTACCTTTCCCTGTCATTCTCAACTAAATCCGTATACTTGCTGTACTTGTAACCTAACAAAGGATCTTTGATCTGACAGATTTTAAGTTGTACACAAAACATTTCTCTTTTCTTAATTAAGTTATTACTTTTATGACTTAATTTTGTGCATTGTATTGTGTGAGAGTTTTTACACCATCATTTAATTATATTACTACATATTTATAAGTATTTGACTTTTATAATCGTTTTCTCAAAAGTCAAGTATGTAGTGAGATGTAATTGATTGGCAATATACACGATAATGTATGTATCAATATTGATCTTGTTGAGTGTTAAGTGACAATGTCTACATTACATTAATTAGGTTTAGATGAAGAGAAAAATATATATTTAAAAAGACTCATAAACCAAATATACCTAATGTTTTAAGGGTTTTTTTTGTCAAGAGTGATGTTCGACTCTTGTATATTTTATTTTTGGAGAGTTCCTTTGCTTAGTTAATTAATTAAATTATTTTTAAAAAAAACTTTTATGAATGCAAGTTCTAATATCAATTAATCATGTGCCAAAAAAAATTTAATATCAATTTTCTTTTAAATTATTTTTGAAATTTATTTGTTTATAGAGAATAATATATACGAATATGATCAGCATAATGCAATAATTATAACCATAATCGTGTGTACTACAATTCAGACATAAACAGTTTCACTTAAACACCCTTTTGTTAAACTATTTGCGCTGGATGGTGTGCAATAATTAACACAATTCGCTTTTAAAGCATTACGAATTCGATTATATATAAAGTCAAAACTTTGATGTCATTAATAATAAACATTGCAACAAGGACGTAAACTATAGGGTGAGTAAATTATTTCTATAATTTGAAATAACAAGAAATGATATTTGTACTCATTAATAATAAGACATTGTGACTCAAATAAATGGATTAAGTGAGATACAAAATGAATTAGATGTTACATCTTAACCTAAAATCTTAAAGTAATAAGGTTTTTGAGTCTTTCTAAATATATATTTTTCACTTAATTTAAATTACATCGAAATAAAACTATTACATTCACATTTGAAATAAAACACAACTCACATTTTATTTACTGTTGAGATTTCACTATGATGTAGATTTCATTGAAATTTTATCTAATAGTTGATGAAGTGTAAATCGACACGATATCCAACAATAAATAAGTATACGTAAAACACAACTCATGCACAAAGGTCCTACCAAGGTTTCAATTCCTTCAAATTAAACCACTGAAAGTGAGTACAAGGTCACGTGGGAGGGTGAACCAGTGTGAGACCTATGAAGATGAGGGCCAGAGAGTGTGTGAAGAATAGGGTGGTTTGTTGGGCAGCTGTCTTTTGTCTTAGGAATGGGGGCACGTGATGAGCACGGGGTCCCCCACGAATGTCTGTCTTCGATCCATCCAAATAATTAATAATGAAACAATTTCAGCCCTCCTCCCAACTTCCACAAATTATTAGATGCTCATGAAATATATATTAAGTAAAAATATTCTAATTTTATGTAGTGGGAAGACACAAGAAATTTTTAGTGTTGATGAAACATAATAACATTTTATTATTAAGAATAGATAATTTCATGCCATTTTTTATATGATAATGTTATGTTTTATTCCTCATCATCAATTAAGAATGTGAGATGTATGCATGGCATAATCAATTGAAAGATTGATGATGAGAGATCAAACATGATTTTCTCATGTGTAAAAATGATATGAGAGGACCCATTCCCTTTTAGTATTAGATGGTGAGAATATTCACCATTAACTCTAAAATGTTACTTTATAAGTGGAGATAACACAATTTAACTTGTTGCTCCATGAATACTTAATAATTGATGAAGAGAACAGACCATTAAGGTTTGATTTGATAATATTGTAACTTTTTTAAAGTTGTTGAATTCTTTGAATCTTTAAAAACTGCTCTAAAAATGTCATAGTAATATTTTTTTTGGTAAAAAATGAAAATTTAGCTTTGAATAAACAAAATTTATAAAAGTAGGGTTTGGTAAATACATTTTAAAGTTGTTCTTTATATATAAAATTATTATAATAAACATAAACATTAAAGGGAGTAATAATATTTATTAAAATTTAAGGTTTTATTAGTATTTTAACTTTTTGAAAGCATAAGTCAACTCTAAAAATTACTTATTTGAAATTTTAAGAGCACTTCTTGACTTTTAAAAGTTATTAGCAACAACACCTCAACTTTTAATTTATGAAACATAAAAAGTTAACTTATATATACTTTTTAAGAACAAAAATATTATTTCAAATTTTTTTACCAAATTAAATTTAAATATCACTTAAAATTAAAATATCATTTCACACGCTATAAGGTGACAAAATTTTACTCGAATCTTTATATCTACCTAATAATAATTTCTCATAAGCTCCTATTAGCATCACCTAGTCACATAGGTGCCATTAATGCATGATAATGTTTGTCAAATTGCAAATTTGAAAAATTTTCCCTTATGCATAACATTAAATACACAAACAGGTTTGGATGGAGAACTATACCAATATACAAGAACTATGCAATTATCTTAGATACTCTGTGATGCTTTTTGGTATTTTATTTTTTTTTAGGTTGCCTGCCCGGTATTCAAGGCTTAGCCTTGACTAATCCGGGTCGACCCGGGTCGCGCACCTGACTATGGCGGGTGAGTCTCCCAACGGGGATAACTGCGTATACATGGTTTCGAACTCGAGACCTTTGCTTAAGCGATACCAAGCCACTTACCATTTGGACCAATTCTCGTTGGTTTTTTTTTTTTTGGTATTTTTATTGAATCACTAATTGGCAATGGGTCCAGCGTGAGGTTATGGAGAGGGGAAAGGTTTATCCATTTCACAGCTAAGCTGAGAGAGGACCCAACTTTAGTTTAGGAGTGATAGGAGTGATTCATGTTAAACTGTTCGGGGAGGTGGTGAGAGGCATTAACTCCAAAATTGCCCTTATCTTCCATATCTAAGTGGCTCCCACCTTGTATTATATGAAATATTCTTACACGATCATGTAGCGTTACATTAAATATACTTCAATTTTTATAATGTGAATGTTACTTCAATCTTTATCTTGAGAGGATCCATAACTTATAACTTATGTGCTACATATTATGTGATTAAACATATTTAACATGATACTCTAAGATCGAACAAGAATTTTTTGGACTATATACACTCCCAAGTAAATTAAATGGGACCCTGTGATCTTCCCCACCATCCATTAAATGCCACACTTTGACAAAGGCCTCTCCTTTGACCATAGGGAAATCCTGATTGGGCCTTCCTTCCTCCAAGTAATTATTCTCCTTCTCTTCTTTAAGGTAATGGACCTTTAACAAACTAATATACCCTCAAATAGTTTGAAAGGGAAAATTGGAAGTGCTACTCAGGGCCACATATAAATTCAGGGACATTTGTTCAATGTGTTCTCATCTTCCACCACAACTAATCAAGGTGATGATGTTACAGGAATTCAATAGATTGACGAGAAATAAATTTTTTTAAATCAAAATTATTAGTATTTACTGAATTTTATTTAATTTGGCTCTAGTTGAGTCGGTTTCTTATGGAGGAAAATTCTCACAATACTAATTTTTTTTTTATCCACAATATTCTCACAATGCTAATTTTTTTTTTAATCCACAATGTTCAAACCTAGGACTTTATTTAAAGGGAAAAAATATCAAACCATTTGAACTAATAAGGCATTAGTGTGAAAATAAAATTTAGGTACTACTATTTTATTACATTATGCCATGAAAAATATTATTTATACTCATTAAATATGAGACCATGTGTCTATTCACTACCTATTTAGTATTCACCATCAGTTGGAATTTCAATAGAGCTCACTTGACTAACATCTCGTCTAATAGTTGATAATAGTTAAAAGATATGAATCGATATGTTTGTATGTTTGATGAGCACATATATCTCTTAAGCCTTTAGTGCCAATTAATGTAGGCACAATAAATTTTCTCCTTGGCAAACAGACATTGCTACTGCAATTTTCAGAGAAGCAATTAGAAATTAAAAGGATAAGAGCCACAATTTCTGAAAGGTTCTCCAATTAAGTTCACACTTGACTTTTTCAGAAAGACCATCTTCTTAGTTTCACACTGGCATCGTAATTCTCCAGTCAAATTTGAGTTATGCACACATCTAATCAAATAAAAACTTAACCAAATTAGCTGTAAATTTTTTAATCTCTAGCATGATTTATGGGTAGTAGTAGCTAGAACCTACCTTAGTCTATGTACATAGAACCCACGGTAAGGGTTGTGAAGAATGTCTCATATATAAACATGACCACATGGCTAGCAACCTAGCCTGTATATAGATTTATATAGTTTTAAATTAATGTAAGCATTGTGAAAGTACAATTACAACTTGTACAACATAGATTTATATATCAATCAGACTGTTCTGGTATATTATACACTTGTAAGCCTCATCTTAGTCAATATCACTGAATACGTTTTAAGTCCACCAATTATTGCCCATGATTGCCCAAACTCTAAGTGCTTAAGAGGAACTGATCTTCAAAAATGGGAATTTTGTCCACAACCAAATGTTCTTCGTAATCTGCATCACATGCTTATATATAATTGCTGGTAGGGTTCTAAATTGCGTACCACACTGCAACTGCATAGCACTGCAATTGTAGTGAGACTTCAATTCACAGAAATTATTAGTCGCATTGTAACTGCCTCAAGATCACAACAGGCCGAAACAAGCTCAATTTTGTGTTGCAATAACATTTAAAAAAATAAAAAATAAAAATTCACGATGCATTGCATCTCAGGTCAGTCACAATATCTACAATCGCAATAACCGCAATCGCATTTACAGCTGCAATTACAATTTAAAACCTCAATTGATTGGCAGCGCTAGGCCTGCTGGCAGACATTTTAAATTTGCAAAATCAGTCAAAAGTTTTAAGCATTTCTTTGTTAGTGGATCAAAAATTTTAAGTCAAATTAATGCAAGTTGGTGACAACTTTTTTATATGCCCTAATGATTTAGTTAATTATAAGAGTAATACATGATAATGTGTTTGATTGCATAGAAAGGACCACATGGCTTCTTCAATTAGATATATTCGATCTCTGACACCAAAGTGTCCCTAGCTGTTATTGTACATTTGTGGCGGTTTTCTGTTAACACTGTAGAACGTTACATGATTGGTGTCAGATCAGTTAGCATGTGCATGCACATTTTAGAACCCCTTGATTCCCTCAGAATCAGAGAGAGAGAGATAAAGAGAGATTATGATCAACTTTAATTTCAATTAACACAATTATTATTATATTGTTAATAACTTTACTAGTAATATATCTAATATGAATTGGGGGATGATATTCAACTATATTCATTATTCAAATAAACTATGAAGCAAAACACGTTACACGCAACTCGTGTTATACTAATACGTGCATATAGCAATTTATTTAGAAACATGTTGGTGATGATTATTTATCTATAAGCCAAGGAATTATAATAGAAACAACAATTTTTTTTATATGTGAGGAAAAAAAAATATATATGATGGAGACATTGAACGTGGTCAAATTCCACTGAGAACATGAGACCTGAAATTGACATAACACGGAAGAAAGAGGA
This sequence comes from Nissolia schottii, assembly GCA_003254905.1. Classification (NCBI taxonomy): domain Eukaryota; kingdom Viridiplantae; phylum Streptophyta; class Magnoliopsida; order Fabales; family Fabaceae; genus Nissolia; species Nissolia schottii. The sequence continues at coordinate 55,250 of QANU01102613.1, read as the reverse complement.
CAAGTTAACGGGGCACAAAATTCATTAATAATTTTGTACGTTAGAGAAAAAAACAAGGGAAGTGAAGAGAAAGCAAGTGGGCTAGGAAGACCCACATGGCAGCATGCAAGCACGAAAGTAGCGAGGATCCTCTTAGGTTTATTTCGTACATGATTTGAACATGATATCATGTTAGTTGTGTGTATGATTCTAATTTTTTTTTTTAAACAAAAATTGATTTTGGTTAAAGCAATTTTAATATAAATTAATACATGTTAGGTAGTTTCTCTAAATGTGATTTTGAAAAGAAAAAAAAAATTACTCTTTGCTTTTTTAAGACTAATTTTAAATGATAGAATTGATTTTGAGAATCAAATTTAACTAAACCAAATAAATCGAGGAGATGACGAAATTAATTTAAGGTTTATCAAAACCGATTCTAGAGTCTGCAAGATAAATTGAGTCATATGAATAAGACACCAGAATTAATTAATAGAAATTCATGATAAATAGCATATCTGAGTGTGGCATGAATAACTTATTAGGTTGAAACGATGAGTATTTCTCTAGTTGAGTGTGGCAGGGATATCTCATTAGGTTGAGACGAGAAGTATTTTTCTTGCTAGACCCTTCGTGCTATCTACTTTTCAATATGCGGTTTGTTGATTGTAGTAGAGAGGGCCTAGTCGGTAAGTTCTCTTATCAAGAATCACTCTCATGAAATTCTAATAGGTTAATTAATGGTAATTAGGCTTATACTAGTAGCCAAACCACACTAACTCTAATCAATAGGTGCACAATAAAAAATACAAACTAACAACAATATTGGACTTATGCCATCTTATACAGTCAATAAAGATCATGTTGTGAAATTCAATTTTCATAAAATAAAAATTTACAATTAATTATAACCCACATTAAAAAAAAATTAGTAGCAGCATCTTTCACTAAGTTTTCATACGTATATATATTAAGTGAAAGATACAAATACTCAAATTAGATCGTATCAATTTTAAGAAAACTCTATTTAATTAAAATGTTTTGTGTTTATCTTTTTTTATAACGTTATATTTAGTTGTTTTTAAAATAAACATGAGAAAATTTATCTTGATCGCAAAAAGAAAAAGTCTAAGGTGAATCATCAAGTGTCCTTGCTCATGTGAACAAGTTTATCAAACAATGTCATGTCAAGCTAAACAAGATAATATGGCAGCTCCTTTTTCGGCGTGCAACGAGGGATGGAGCCATTGCTTCCCTTACATCAACATTTCAGTACACCATTTGGTGTGTCTCTTCACTCGCTCTCACACAAACATACACATATTATATAATTAATAATTATTTGAGATAATATAATAATAATAATAATAGTAATCATGTGGAAAGGCCATGCCACAAGGCCCTAGACCCCATGACTCACCTCACATGCTAGTGTATGCCTAAAGTTAAGCAACTGACAATTTTCCTTAACCCAAAGACTTTGTTATAAAGTTTCTTCCAAAATTAAATTTCTAATCACTGTAAATTAATTAAGACTAAATTAAAAAGCATTACTCCTTATATCAAATTACTCGTACATTGAAGGAATGGTTTTAAGTCAACCTGTCAATGCAGGTCATCTTTGAATTTTTTTTTCAGGTTGCTTAATTTTGATTAAAACACTATAGGACAATAATGAAATAATCAATTAATGTTTTTTATAAGTAAAAATATCGGCATGCTTTCAAACGAATCGAGTGTACCTATAAATTTTATTTATTTATATGTCATTTATATATATATATATATATATATATATATATATATGAGGATTCTTTAATTTGCTTAATTTTGCACATGTTAGCGCACGTTGATTATTTTGCTTGAAATGTTGTGAACTTAATTAACTTTCTCCTGAAGAATCAGATGAAACTCAGATTTAAAGAAACTAAGAATGTGTAAACAACGAAATTATTCTGCAACATCATAGAAATGTAGTAATAATATGAATGTGTTATATAAAGCCAATATAACAAAAATAAATTCCTCTATTCCTCTGTAAATGGTATTATATATGACTGTGTTAAATCCAACTACTTTCTACATGAAATAGTAATTTCTTCATCAGGGGGAGAAAATAAAATTAAGAAAAGAAAAAAAAATTATATTCTTTGTGGTTTTGCAACAATATATTGATATCCCATACATGCGATGGGGTTAGTGGACTAGTACTGTTGAATTGAATGAATGAAAAAATGGGTCGTATAATGGTGAATAGTTTGAATAGAAGCACCATTCTTACAATTACAATGCCTTCATGCTTCTGTGATCTGTAATGATCAGTGCTGCTTCCAAGATTTGACCACCGATTATATATAGAGGATCTCCCAGCCTGCCATTAGGGCATCATATAGAGACAATGATACTACCCCTTGTGGCCCCTCTGCCCCCTTTGTGCGTTACTCATATGGTCATATATTTTATTATACTCATCAGAATCTGGCATAGTTGATAGATGATGGGGAGCTTTAAATATTTAATTAGGGATCGTATATATGAATTTAACGATCTCAACTTTAAAAAGAGATTAATTATTTATTGATCATAAATACCTCCTGAGCAATAAAGAAAAATTATTGTAAGAGAACAAAAGACTTTAATATTGTACAATTAATTTGTAACTTTTGTTATTTTTGTTTTTTTTTTTCTGTAATTTAATTTTTTTGACTTGGATAGTTTCTAACTTTTTTTAACTATCTTATAATTATTTTGTTATATATCAAGTGAGAGGTAGTGGCTGAGGTAGGCAAATTTTCTTTTAATATTGCACATTCTTATTTTCGTTGTCTTCGGGTTAACTATCGTGAAAAAATAGATAAATGAGACACCAAAAAATATAGGAGAAAGATATAGAACAAAGAAATAACGATTATATTATTTGAGTAATGTGTCTCATGGTTACAATGAGGTATCAATATATAAGTCATAATAGAATCATAAATTAAATGATATAATCAAATTAAATTAACCTGGCTCTGTCGGGCCGTTCCACGGGTATGGGCCATTATCCTCTAGTTGGACTACGCTGTGGGCCGATCGCGAGCGCTTCGCGAAATGTGCCTTTGAGGTCCAGTCTGTAACAGTTGCCAAAGAGGGCTTCCATCTAGATTCAAATCCTCCATTCTGGCTAATAAACTTCGAAAATATTTGAATAAGATTGTGCCGAGATATTGAGGCCAAGTAACCACGAGTACTAGTAATTAACTCCCCAAGACACATGAAAGTTGTAACTTCTCAATTAGAATTATCTTTTGCTTAGTTTGCATATAGTTTTAGGATTATTTCATACAAAATTTGTATTAAGTTTTTTGCATCATTGTTGGGAATAATTCACATCGTTTTTAATCAATAAACTGTGAGATTGAACTTGTTCTTTTTTTTTATTATTATTATTATTATTTATTTTCCACACTTGATCTTTTCTTTTATATGGAAGGAGATATATAGGATGGATTATGCAAGCAAATATAGTTCTGAATGAAGTAGCAGGGCCAAGCTGACAGAGATGATGATCAAGATGTTATATGATCGTCTTGTGCCCCCATTGAACAACTATTCCCTTAGAGAAAAAGACACGTATTTATGATGTTTGATATATCTTTACATCAATTTAATGTGTAACATCAACATACATCAATCAAAGAAAAATCAACATTGTAAATGGTCAAGGACCACAATACATACATCATTTATTGTCAAAGTGAATCAAACCCCCTTAGTTACCATAATCATCTTAGACATCATCAATAAATTAAAGTTACTCATCGCTTGATATATATTTAAAAAAAATGTAGCAATGCTGAATTTTTCTTGTTTTTGGTACATCAAGGAAATACTTTTCAGGTTCAAGCAATTAGCCANGTCAATGATTTTAAAATATAAAAACAAGAAGAAAATGATTATAAATTGAAATTTTTATTATTTTGAATTAATGTTTTATGCTTAAATGTAATTATGTGAAATTATATTTTATGCTAATGTAATTATGTGAAATTATATTTTATGCTAATGTAATTTTATATTATTAATCATTATTTATTGTGTTCTAAAAATATTATTAATCATTAATTTTAATTTATAGTATTTTAAAAATATATGATAAATAAGCAAAAAATCAATTGTTGACAATGTTCATAGACTAAGAATTAAGGGTTAATACCATATTTAGTCCATGGACTTTACATTTGTATCTTAGTTGATCCCTCAACTTTAAAAAATGACAGACTAATGTATACACTTTGTAAATGTTAGACTCGTTAGTCTCTACCTCATATTCTAAGAGAAATAGAGTTGGATTGTTTAAGAATTACTTAAGATAATATTATAAATATCAAGGGACTACTTAAGATAATTAAAAATTAATATGTCACATTTTTTAAGTTGATACATCAACCAAAATAAAAATATAAAATTTAGAAATCAAATAAAATATTAACCCAAGAATCAAATATGCTATCGTGCAATAATTTCTCCAATTTTAATCTAATGGTTTCAGACATTTAACGTCACATGCGATGAAGATACTTTTGAAAGGTGCATAGAAAATAGCGAGTGAAAGTGGGTAAGTGACAAAGGGAATTGAGGATTGTTAAATTGCAAATATAAAATTATAAAAAAATTATAAAAAAAAAGGAGGACGGAAGTAGTGAGGATGGAGGATTTGTCCAGTGGTACGTGTAACTCGTGTTGATTTTTTGTTGAGAATTTTCTAGTAAGATGCTGCACTATTAAAGAAAAAGAGCCATTCATTTTTTTTTTTGGTCATATAGAAGTTTTTTCTAACTTTAAATATTCGTATTCGGACCCTTTACAACAAATAAGATAATTTTGTCTGCTTACTTCATACTTCATGTACCCGTGAAGATGGGTTTTGCACGAGTTATTGAAAAGTTATCTAATATAATTGTTATAAGATTATTTTTACACAATTAATAATGGCTGGACCTCTCTCTCTCTCTCTGTATATAATAAGAGGAATTCTTCTCTGTGACATTCCAGGTGAGTGGCGATCTTGGTGCATCGATGGTTTCATCTCGGTAGTCTATCAATAGAGTCAATTTGCTTTTAACATGCTAGTAGATATTTAGATAATTATATACATGCTCAGTAGATGTCATGCGTATGTATTATACATTACATGTTATTTATGCTCATATTATGCTATGCTATGCTAGGACAGATACCTAAACCCATAGACATATCTCTAAGAACTGTTCGGTTAGGATTATGTAACAAAACTTTAATAAAAACTCCGGTTAAGGCATAGACCCAAACAAAGGGCAAGTTCTAGCTAAGGCAATATTCGATGTGATGCACCTCTCTTACTTGGGAATCTTGTCCTAAGTGTGGGGCCTTAGTCCTTGAGCCCGGACTAATAAACAAGATTAGCTAACTAGGACATATTTGTCATAATCAGTGGCTTGAGGCCTTAACAACAAGGGTCAACAAAGATAGCTCCCCTAAAAGACTTCACAAACAACAGATTTTAGGGTAGATAACTTAAAACAGTACAAAACGACTTCGTAACTCAGACCCAGCAGTAGATAGATATGAGCGCAAGGCTCCTCAGTTATGGCATGTGTGCCCTACCAGACCTCCGAGCACAAAGCTCCTCAGACTTAGGGTATGCGTACCCTCATAGGCATCCAGGGTTGCATGCGTACTGAAATTACCTGGATTTATCTTGGTGAAGTAAGGTCGAGCTTAGACTCCCTTAAATTGTGCTCCTTCGCCAGAGGACGTGGGCATACCTACAACAGATCAATTTTACATTCCACCAGTCAATTCAGTTTATTCAGTTTACTCAGTATATTCAGTTTAGTCAGTTTTATCCAGATAACGGTTATATATGCTTTAATTGTTGTATATTCTTTCAGTGTGTGTGTATATATATATGTCATGATATTATATGCAGTATGTGTTATTTGTGTTGTACCGAGGTACTCGCCACTGAAATGACAAACTCACCCCTATGTCGATAACATTTTTAGATTTGGCTGAGGATAGTGAAAACGTCTCTCTTGTCCAGTGAGCGAGATTTCAGGCGTTAGTGGTAAGCTCCACTTCGCAGTGGGGACTACCCGAGTTATATACAGTTATGCTCCAGACACCTAGGCTAGGGTCCCTATTTTAGCATTCATGTATTTCATTTCAGTCAAGACATTATGTAAGCTCAATATTTATTTTAGACCAGTTATTTGAATAGTTATGTTATAAAGATATTTTATAAACAAGGTTATTTACTCACCACTACAAGCATTTAATACATATTTAATATGTCACGTCAGAATTTTCATAGGACAATAGTCTTTTGTGCGGTCACGTCTTAAATTGGGGCATGACAATAACGGTTTGGCGTTATTGAAGATGGGTTAGTCTCAAAGCGAGGCGGGGTCCGTCATTTTCATGAGGCCGATTCGGGTTTGAAGGAAGCGATCTTGGTGTTTTTGTTGGGACTTGGTGGGAAGGCAAGAATAATTTCATTGACAATATTGATGAGGACTTTATGGAAAGCTAAGAGCTAGAAGTTTGCAAGCCAGGCCTGGCAAAGAAGAATTATGTGGAGAAGTTGAAAGGGATGAAGAGATGGAGGCATATTGCTTGGTTTGGTTTCTTAGCGTAGCTGACAAAAGAAGTCTTGGAAAGATGAAAAATAATGTTGGCTTGGCTCAGCTCAGCTCAGCTCAGCTCGTAGACATTCACGTGTTAAGTCATTTACTTTTTTCTAAGAGAAGCCTGTGTAATAGGAACCACTTTGTTGTGCTGTCATTTTGTGATAAGATGTGTCGGCCCGTGCCTGGAGAAGAATTCCTCATATAATATTATAATTATAAT